>BLKR01013032.1:0-14162 GCA_011170035.1 Teleogryllus occipitalis | reverse complement strand
AAAAATAATTACTTTAGAATTAAATACATCTTCTGGAGTGTCTTTGACACATTTATCCAACTGTACGATTAATATTCATAAATATTACCGAATAAAAGCAATATATAATTCTAGTGAATCTAATTGAAGTGCAAGTTTTTTCACAAAATTTTTGATTTTACTGCGAACACTGAATCTATTTACATGATACAACTGTCTTCTTTATACTCCAGAACTGATGATAAATGGGAACTGTGACTAGTATGTCAGTGATGACTCATATTTCGTGCAGAAATAGCGATGATGTAATGATTAGCGACATAATATGCCATATTATGAACGATTTTGTTAATGTAAAAGGGTTGTTTATAATGCTGGTATACAAATATAGTTATTTATGTATCAAGAGCGTTAAGTCGATGTTTTTGTTTCGAGGGCGTCTTCCAAACCCGAGGGTCTCTGACTCGAGGGGTTGGAAGTCGCCAGAAGGGTAAAAACATCTAGTAACGCCCGTGGTGCATACAAAACTTTATGGTTTATTAGTTCGTTGCTGAATAAGCGAGAATTCCAAACATTTTTTCCAATAATTTTGCGAGAATATAAGCGAGAATTCCAATAATTTGTCTTGCGTCGAAAGTGAAAAGATGCAATGTAATAGTCATTTGTAAATATGACGTCAGATAAACAAAACAGAGTATGCATCTAATTACAATTGCATAATCGTTATTAGACTGATTTGTTCGTACAAAATGAAAGAATATAGTGAAATCCCTCCAGAAATTCTCGCAAAAGCTAACAAAACTACAGACAGTGGTTTTCAGTAAAATCTCGAAAAATATATGAAATTGTTTATGGTGTATTTGAGAGTTATATAACAGTGTGAATAAAAGTGTAAATTGCGTTGATGAAACAGTAAATTTAGGTTATTTGCTTCTATTGCCAAAAGTTATTTAGAATATATCATAACACCAAAAACATAACATTTCGAGGATGTTGGCCGATGTGCCTTATACATCTTATAACTTCAAGTAGCACTGCTACTCAACACGTACATACAATGTCTTAAAAAAGTTACACGTAACAGTGAAATATGAGTGACTGGTGGCAATAGTATGCATTGCGGGAATATTCCAGAATTGCAATTTTCATATCAATTAAGAAAAATAAGATTTATAACGAGTTACTTTACTTATTTGAGCATTATGCCATTTATTTTTTGTATTTGCTTGCATCGTAACTTTAATAAATCGAATTCATAAAAATGTTGTATGTGTTGTGTTGGTTATAAAGCGGGTCATAAAGTATTCAAAAGGCCCGAGGGCATAAAGAATCAGAAAGGCCCGCAAGGGTATTAACAATCCCGTTACGTGTTTTGTTTAAGGTCCATAAACACACAGCAATGAACTAGTAAACTATAAAATATATTACAGAACTCGATAAAAAATAAATATTTGATATGGAGCAATACCGCACATTCAACAAAACGTATGTAACTGTTTTTACTTTCTCTTATTCATACGTATATACCGAGTAATACTTAGCACAAAGAAAGTTAAGACCGGGAGCAGTAGCTCAGTGCATCAACTGATGTCACTGCAGCGCCTCTGACCGGGAGGTCCTAGGTACGAGTCCTGACAGCGGCAGGATTTTCGAATTTTCGACACTGGATTTTCGACACTAGCTTTTCAGCTAGGTAGAAATCAGTCGCTGTCTGGAGGAGAATTCTAGCCGGCTGCTCTGATCAGTAGTTTTCCGTGGTTTCTCCGATCAACACCAGGCGAATGCCGGAGCAGTACCCTAACAAACGGGCCACGGATCGCGCGCGATCTGTCCTTCATCTTCCTTATCCTATCCTCTCCCCAACACACACTCTTACACTAACATGCACTACACTACCACATATTCCGGGAGACCGGTCGGGAGCTTAGAGCTTGTCCCGGCTGGGGCGATGCCTCGCTAGTGAGAGAGCCCTGGTTAGGGGGAAACCCCACTAGCCGACGGTAGGTCGGCGGCGGATCTCGCCATCCAGCGGGGGAAGATCACCGCCGTCTCCCGAGAAAAGACATGCACTACACTAACGGGACTAATGACTAAAGCCGTTGACGTGCCCGGAGACACGAAAAAATCAATCAATAAAAAAAAAGAAGTTAAGTACTGCTGGGAAAAATCCATTTAAGGATTTCAACGGAAATGTACCTTTAGGGGCCCCCTCATACCATACCATGAAAATGTTTCTTTAAACGACCGGTCATCATTTCCGTCACACTGTGAATAACACTAGCGCCTGCCATTCTTAATTTTTTTCCAAAATACGAATCTTTTCTCAAAATATGCTCTCGAAATCGTACATGTTCTCCGATCGATCTGGCCAGACTTGATGCTCTGCGATTTTGCAAAGTATTTTTTAATGTTGTGGGTACTTTACATGAAGCCCCTGGGACATTTTCAAAAATTCTTAAAAATATTGTTCCATTTTTTAAAAAAAAAGATATATTAAGAATACAATAAAATACAAGAAATAATATGACACAGGTCCGATCATCTCCGTTACCAATGAATTTTCGAAAAATTCCGAAGTTTCAAATTTGTTGAAACGTCTTGTACAACTACATTATTGAAGATAGAGATTTTTTGTTGGGAATTTTACATGAGTTTTTTTAAATATTAATAGTTTTAGTGCAATTTTAAAATTTGAGCAAAGTGAAAAACATTATTTTCTAAAAAAAGCTCCTATTTTTTCTTTAAAAATGTTGTGCTAATAATGATAAATATACTAAATAACTTGACACAAACACCATTCTGATGTAGCCTTTTGATTTTTTTTAAAAATTACACAACTGTATTTTTTCACAAATCTCTTAAGTACTGAATCTTGCATTGCAGGCGTGCTTAATACTTTTTGTTTCATTTGTAAGTAAAATCGCTTCAAATGATTCTTTTTCTTCATGAAAACTTGAAAGTTTTAAATGAAAATGGACTCAAAATTGCACATTTTCAGGAAATCTCAAAGACATTTTCTGAAAAACATGTCCAACTCTTTCAATTAAAATTTGTGTATCAAATCAGGTTTCATTTTACGTTATGACTTTCTTAAAGCCATATTTCCAGTCTACAAATAGGTGTCCGAAAAATTGCGAAAATATGTAAAAAAAAATGTCCTTGGAAAATCACAATTTTCTAGATATAAATATTTCCTCAAAGTAATCAAGGCATTGTGTTAATTTATACGAGCTGTAAATACTATTATACAAATTTGTTTATGGTGTTAGTTAAGTTTGAGAAAGTGTTCATTACCGAGTGTGATATTAATTCATTACACTTCGTTATTCAATAAAGCAAGCCGGCATGATGTAACTGTTGTGACAGTATAACATTTGTCGCATTAGTACATACACATATTTACCATCTACTCAATAGTTACGTCACTCTTCAAATAATCTGCATATTACCAAAGTATATTACCATATTACGAGCATGAGGTAAGATTGTTTCATAACTATTTTAGCAAATTTCACGCTATAGGAATAGTTGAAGAGTGTTAAATATTTCATTTATTCCTAAACTACTAGTTTGCCAACGTTTCAGAACTTTATTGTTCCCTACTCAGGGAAATGTGACACATAATTACACTGTTATCACATAGCTAAGTTACCAAGTTGAATACAAAAAATAAAAAAAAAATAACGTAGTATTAAACTGAGATATTAAACATGAATAAGAGGCTCCATAATTAAAATGGAATTAGTTTATGCTAGATTATATCATGAAAAAAGGGAAAATATTTTTTGTAGTTATAATTGATGTAGTTTTATTTGATCGTGCGTGAACTATATAATCTGAAAACAATCTCGAGACTCTACCTTCTGCAAGTCGTTAAGATATCTCGAAAACATGTTCACAAAAAGTTGGGTGTGTCTCTGTAGACACCTCAAGAGATTAGATAGGATCGAATTTAATTAAAACACTTTCCCATTCTCCTAATTTATGATTCTTGATTGAGTTGTACATCTTACTAGAAGTTTGGCATGAAAATTAAATTTAAACCAGAGAACAAGATTTAACACAAAATTAAAATTAAATACTTCAAATCAGAATCAAGTAAGTGAATGAACAATGAAAAGGACGTAAATATAGAAAAAGAAAGATTTTACTGATTCTATACGCACGGTGAGCACATTTCATTTAAAAAATGGCAATTAAGACAAATGGAAATCAATTTGACAATAGTAGGACTCTAAACTCCTTGCATTGTAAGAATCTTTACTTAAAAATATACATATTCCATCTTTTAATGTGTAAATACATAATAAAAGTAATTGGCAATCAACTTTTTCACAAGCATAAAATGCAAATGGAGCATTTTGCCTCCAGTGCCCATGGCGGATGCAAAGCCCTAGATTCATTGAAGAGAACTACTGGGCAAACAACTGTGATAAATAAAAAAAATAGATATGAGTTTTTTAATTCTAATCTTGTTATGCAGTATTGCAGACTTGATAAATTATTGTGAATGAGTGGAGATGGTGGTGGAAAGAGTGCAAATGGTGGTAGAAAATTCAAATGAATTGATTACGGGTGGTGTTGTTATTGTAAATCATCAAGATCAAATGAAGGTCTTCTTTACTATTACCGACTACATCTTTGGGATGCAGTAGTCATAAGTCCTGCGGAGCGTACTACCTTCTAATGATTACTTAGCTATTCAAACCTTATATTAGTGTACTTAAAGAAAGCACAAAATGTTATATCTCGAATTATGGCTACTAAGAAGGTTAAAAAGTCATGTTTTATGCTTTCGCAAAGACAAAACATTTTGTTTCTTTACAAAGAGATTGAACATTTTATAAATACTTAATACCTATAAAATAATTTATAATTTTCTGACACGGCAATAACCTTTCAGTCTATTCCCCAAAACACTAAACCAAGTGCTTAACACAAAACCATGTCAACCCCCCTAAACACTACACCAATAAAATTAAACAAAAATCTAAAGGACGTGAGATGTCCGAAGAAAAGTATTGTGCTTAACGAATTACCATGTTCACTCAACACTCAGAAGTAAATCGGAAGAAAACTGGCCACTTGATAACAACAAGGGCATGAAGTTCCGGAATATAAAGTGAAGATGGTTTTCACATAGCAAGTGGATTTAGGAGACAGAATATTGTAAGCATATTATTTCTTAGAATTTTCGAAATTGCAGGGTGAAAATATTGTCCAGTATAATAATATTTCAGGCATATCCCACACAAGATTATGCTGAATCTCATTAGTGTATATGTTATTTTATTATAATCCTAGGTTACTATAATTAATATACATAATTGTATGTCTGGCCGATACTAAATCAGAAACAACTCAATGAAATATAGTCGGGTTCTATTTTTTGTTATTTCGCTGGGGAGCAATATATTTTCGCCTTCAAAAAAAGTGGTTTGAAAAGAAAAGAGTGTACACTTCCAGGAACTACTTTACTAAAAAGTACTGAAAATCCTGTTTGCTACTTTCAAGAGCTCCAGTCAGAAACGCAGAAAATCTAAGAGACGTAGTACACATGCTGTCATAAGTGTTCTTGGAAAGGACAGATGGGTTCTTGACTCTTTTATGAAGAGTCAGACCCAAATGGTCTCAGTGCGGAATTTCATGTGAGGACTACCTTACATATAAACCGTTTTCCAAATGTTAATTAATTTTTTAAATGAAAAATACAATTAGTATTGTTTGCGTGAACCCAGGTTCTTAATAGGGTTTGGCAATAGTTAACATCAAGCGGTTGAGAAACGACGCCATGAAAGGTAATTTCTTGATAAAACACAAAAATATCAAGTAACTGAGAAGAAATAAAAATAAAACGGTGCATTTGTGATCTTATTTGCGTAGATACTTCTAGTCTTTATAACATTTCAATG
Source organism: Teleogryllus occipitalis (assembly GCA_011170035.1). NCBI lineage: Eukaryota > Metazoa > Arthropoda > Insecta > Orthoptera > Gryllidae > Teleogryllus > Teleogryllus occipitalis. The sequence continues at coordinate 8,271 of BLKR01013032.1, read as the reverse complement.
TTATGGTTCAGGAGTGTCCAGACACGTTTCTGAGCATAGGCGATGAAGAGTGACTTGAACTTCGCTTTGAAGTTGTTATATGAAAAGTCTATTTTCAAAGAGATTATTATGAGTAGACATCGGATGTTTAGGCACTAAAATCTCGTCTTTTGAGCGCCTAAAAAGGCACCGAAAATGTCAAGAATAACGAGAAAAACGCCTGTCATAAGTTACATAAACAATAAAATGAAAAATTGTAGTTTTGTCTATACTATTTTGTAAACTTAAATGCTCAAAACAAGTACGTACATTTTAATGTAAAATTAGACTCGCATATTTACAGCTCCCCTATATTTTATTCTTAATAGTTTGCATTGCAATATTTTACCAGTAACTTTTCAAGGATCACAATTTCAAATTTATGTAGTTTGGGAGACAAAATCAGTTTGAATGTGGGGTATTTCCCAACATCTATTGAGATTATCAACACTGAAACCTGAGAATTTACATTTATTTCCACTTAATATTTCGATGCCTACGGAGTATTGTCAATCGAACATGTTGTTAGAACATAGTTAGTATTTATGAAATAGGGAAATGGAGAAAAATATATTGGTATACTTTTAGGAATTCTTTCGTACTTTAAAATACAAAGACGCGAATTGAAGGTTTCGTAATGGATAGATCTTGGCCAATTTTCTGATATCTTAGCATTGTATATAAAAATAATACGTAAAAGGCAAAAAAAGTCAAATAAAAAAGATATTTATGCAAAAAAGGCGTTTATGCTGAAGAAAGCAAAAATAAGTATTATAAAATTTCGTCATATGTCATGATTTGTGCACATACATTAACAGCCTTTAAATAAGTTCTCTAGAATAAAATAAGCATTTCTCTAACCATCCGATGTCTACTTATGAGTAAAACTCATTATGGCGATATTATATCTGAAGTCGATTTCAGGCAGAAGCTAAATTATTTCATTCGATTTAATTTAGCTATGCAAGTTATCGTTTTGCCACCCTAGAATTCGATTGCATTGGCGTCTCCTTAATGTCACGAAGATTCAAAGAATGCGCTGCTTTGTGTGCAACTCCGAGAAGCCTAGAAGCGAGTGGTGGAACTCGAATAGAAGGAGCACACAGACTTCAGCAAGTGTTCTCGGAAGTTGTGTGTCGATGTTCTTGGAGAGCGTGTGCACATGGCGCCGAGGCGGTGATAGACAGAGGAGCTTTTACCCACTGGCAAACTAGGGAGCTCCCTTCGGTGGCAAATTTTCAGAAGTGTTTGAAAAAATGCTTGACTAAGAACTTTAATTAATTGATTGACTTTTTAGTGAATCCGATCTCGTCAAGTGTTAAGGTCATTAGTCCCGTTAGTAGAAGTAAAGTTGTTTCTTTTCTCGGGAGGTGGCGGTGATCTTCCCCTGCTGGTCGGTGAGATCTGGCACACACATGTCGGCCGGCTAGCGTGATTTTCCCCAACCAGGTATCTTCCCCCAGCAAGGCAGCGCCCCAGCTGGGACAAGCTCTAACCTCCCGACTGGTCTCCCAACATGTGCAGTAGTGAAGTACATGTATGTGTGGGTGTAAGTAAGGGGTGACGATAGGACAAGGAAGAGGAAGGAAACAACGCGCGCGGTTTGTTAGGGTACTGCTCCGGCATTCGCGTGGTGTCGTTCGCAGAAACCATAGAAAACTAGTGGCCCAAGCAGCCGGCCGCTAGAATTCTCTAGGTAGCGGTTGAATTCAACTTAGCCATCTAGCTTACGTCAAAAATTCTGCCACCATCGGGATTTGAACCCTACGATCTGCCGCTCAGAACAACTGCTATGACGTCAATCTAAAAATTTTAAAATATGATTTATTAGTTACTATTTGTTAAGTCTAAAATTTGCTAACTTCGATGACATAAAGTACAATGAAAGTAAGGGATCACGTAATATGTTTCTCTGATCACTTCGAGGCAAATACCGCAGCAGCGTTCGAGACTGATTTTCATGGACCGCATGCGATCTTTCTTTCCCTGCTCCCTTCTCAGTCCCACCCCATTGCAAATAGGAACTAATAAATCACATTTATAAATTTTTATATTGTTGGCACTGCAGTGTCGCTGACCAGTAGGTCTTAGGGTTGGAGTCCCGACAGTGGCAGAATTTTCGACACTAGCTACATAGCAAGGAAAACGAATTTCAGCCGCTGTCTAAAGGACAATTCTATCAACCGGCTGCTCTATTCGGTTATTTTCCGTGGTTTCTCCAACCAATACCAGACAAATGCCGGGGCATTGCGGTGAAAAACTAGTTAAAAGAACCGAGCGCGATCTTTTCTTCCTCTTCCTGGGCCTATTATCTTCCCTTCTTACACACTCACTTACATACCTTACACTGCCACAAATATTGGGAAGGTAGTCGGGAGCGTACCGCTTGTCCCGCTTGGGGTAATGTACCTCTGGTGGAAATACGTGGATGTGGAATTCCTGCTAACCGACGAGTATGTGGATGCCGGATCTCACATTCTGGCGGGGAAGGAATAATCGCCTCCTCCCAGATATAACATGTACTACACTTACGAGACTAATATATATATATATATATATATATATATATATATATATATATATATATATATATATATATAGTAACGAAAAAGAGGCTCCTGCCTAACTGAACTAAACTAAACATAAACATATACGTCAACATAAATAAACACCTACATAAACATACACATAAACCTAAAAACCTCAACATCTGAACATACACGTTGGTCGCCACTGTCACACAATTTCCTACTTATTAATTCCCGGCTGATCTTTAGTGCCCGCGCCTCAGCTAGCATTTGCCCGCCTCACCTTGGCGTGAATCCCGTGATCGCTCCATACGGAGAACACTAAAAAAATATCGGCGTGATCGTGCTTGGGTCAGTTTCTAGCTAATAAATAACGTACACATAACACAATTCAAAATTCAAATGACCCGCCGTAGGCGCTCATCTATTTATTTTACTGTATTAGCAAATTTAACACAAATTCTGCCCGTTACGGCCTATGAACATCACCGCATTCGTTTGGTCGCGGCGATTTCTGCTCCTTTGCATAAACACATTGACACTAATATTCAAACACATACAATAACCCATAAAATTAATTATACATACACATTCACACATAACAACAAAAAAAATATTTACACTCATTCACTCGAATGCGCATTCTGTTGTACCCTAAAATTTAATCTAATACTAATGAAACAATACTTGGTCTTCAACAGAATGTCTTTCCTTTTTGTGGATTTCCTTCATTCGCGCAATAATAAAAAAATAGGTTGTCGTCACTTCCCTTGTTCTGCCACTCTGCGCATCTCGCCTACACAGCACTGCCGTCTGCTTCCAACCCCGCTGGACACGTAGATACTCGCTGGCTACCAGTCTCCTTTGCCCAGGCCCCAATTCAATCGCCCGTCGTCCAAAATCCAAAAATTACTGTTCGCGGCGATTATTCACCATCCTTAAATTTAATTCCGCCGGCTCAATTATTCCGGGATAAACACAAAAACAACTATTACAAAATTACTATAAACACGAACGAAAATGACGAATAATTAAAATAATTAAATTTCTACTAATATTCTAACGCGACCTAAATTCCATTAATCACCAACAAATGTTGCGATAGATTACTGTTCATTACTTAACACTGCAAAATAAAATCAACGGTATCGTGTTCAAGTCCGAAAATAAAAGTTTCACTACTATCACATACATCTGACCTCTCCCAGATCTAAGCTGCTTCTCTCCCGTCTACTTCAACACAATATTGTTGTCCTTTTCTTAGCGTTGTTCATCTTTCAAAGCAGCCGCCCATCACCGACTGAAATTCACCACTATATTTTATGTTCAAGTTCGACATTTTCGGTGTTTAGCGCTGTTTCGTAATCACTATCTTTCTTCTGGGCCTTGTAAACATTTAATCCGTTGTCATCGGGTCTTTTTATTGTTCCTTTTATTTACAATGTAATATTCGTACCTTCCGGGATGCCGTGTGGTGTTGCTGTATTTTACTCGCGCGTCGATTGTTTCTTAATCCCCTATGTAATGATACTTTAGATTAATTCTTTCCGGTCTTGCATTCGTTCCTCCGGGTCGAGACTAATTTTGCCGGATTCCTCGTAATTTCCTCTATTGCTTTCCAAAGTTTCGACGTAATCCGTCGACGCGTTCTCCAGAAATTAACCGAAATGTGGTTTTCCCTATGTCATTAGCATATCAACAATGACTTCATGTTGCTACTTCAAACATGTTAAAAATACAAATTCTTTCGTTTATGATTTCTCGTGAACCCGTGGTGCGATTTTCTTGATCTTGGTGTCATAGTTTTTCTAAAATTGTCCGCCAAATGGTGTTCACGTTGCCCTGCCCCAAATTTCCCGTTTTCACTGATTTCCAAAAATTCCCCTTCCGCGGCACGATCGCTCATTGTTTTCCGGCGTTGCCTAAATTCTCTTGGAGTTCGACTGGAAATACTGTTCAATAAATTATTTAATAAATTATGTTATCGGACCGGTACAAATCATTACAATATATATATATATATATATATATATATATATATATATATATATATATATATTGTGACCATCCGTTTTGCCGAGGTCTCGGAAAACGGAGCACATCAATATTCAAGAATAAGATAAGCTGTTTGAACGCGCGCCAACGCGCATGAATACAATCCGAAAATGGAAACTACGAACTATATCCGTAAGAGGGCGTCTAGGTAGTGTATGCGACACCGAGAGTCGGGAGAAAGAAAGCTTTTTTTTCTGAAGTAACAGCTGGAGAGTGAGGACCTACCGATCACGAGAAGGCGGCACCTCGTACTGCTACGGACTTCAGGACTGCATCTACGATAAAAACTCTTCAAGACATTCGAGGAGGTAATTATCATATTACAATGCATTAAAACAATTCATCAGGAAAAGGATGAAAGTATAAGTGACGCATTTAAAATCTTTGTGAGAGAGAGGAGTGTGAATAGCATGAAACTAACGAGGCCATTCATTTCTTTTCTTTGCAGTTTTTTTATTTTTATATATATTCTTCTTATACAATAGACTCAGTTGTCGTATTGTAGATTCTTTTAAATATGGAATTAAAAGCTAGTTACATTCTATAAAAGAATACGAAAAGAGTATCAACGGAAAACGAGACGGAGGCCACATCGTGGGTTGAACAACGGTACTGGAAAGGGGCGACCGTGGGGTTCTGCAGAGGGGCGGCTTTGCTCCCGACCGAGCTGCAAGGACAAGGACGTCGAGCGATTGGAAGAGTCGACGCCGCAGATTTCTCTACGCCGTGAGAAGACACAGTAAGGTCGTGCCAACTTGAACAATTTGTAGATATTAGAAGGAATAATTTGTTTAGGAAAGAAAGTATTAGTACAGGTTCTTTATACCGATATTCTGTGAAAAATAGAATCAATCTTTTCTTTCAAGAAAAACTTAGCTAATTGTAAAGTTGCAACTAGGAAATTTACGACTGGAATGATTAGGCAAAGTTTTAAGTATTCTTTGAAATTGATTTAAATGAGAGAAAGGAAACAGTGTAGTTAATTATTAAGAGTGTAAGTTGTTTTCTTTTTTTTCAGCAAGACAAAATTCTTGTATATGTAAAGTGTTTTATGTTCATTTACTGTAACAGCAATTTAATTAGAATATACTTAAGTAAGTGGAAAGTGATTCGACTTGAGTTTCTGTGTAAGTGCATTCAATCCACAACGGCCCACATGACCCTGATCCCCGCTATTCTAATTGTATTTTTTTATTTTGCGCCCACCTTGAAAACCCATTCTGAGCTAGCCGGCGGAGGGTGGGTCGCAACTGGCGCCCATAAGCGGGGCTCGATTATTGGATGCATTTACCAAAACTCGATTTGAGAAAAACTGAGACCAAAATTTGGTGGAACCAAAATTTCTAGTACAATTGAATCACAATTCACTAAGATTGCTGAACAGGTTACAGAGAACAAAAAAGGTGTTGTGTAAAAGTGTGTTTTTTCTGGAGTGTTTTTCAAAAAGGGTATTATATGAAAGTGTTATCTGTTCGAGATAGTGTTTGATATTTGTGTGTGTAATAATTTGTAAAAAGTGTATTGTGTCTGGGAAAGAGGATTGATTGATTCTAGGCAGTTAATACAGTCAAAATGGCAGATAAATATAACGCGGCTAGGAATTTAACTACCGTTGAAGGATCGTCTGGGGATTCAGATAGCGATAGGGAAGTGGGAGGACAAGCTCAAAGTACCATGATCGCGAAAGAAACGGTAGAAGTAGAACAAGGAACGTCAGGAGAAACTAGCATGACCTCGCCGACGGAATCACAGCAAACGCCAACACGAGATCGGGATGAGGAACAACGAAACCTCGACAGGGCAAATTTAATGATGCAACGATTAATAGGACAATTCATGCAGCAATTAGATACGAGGTTAGGAATGCAGAATGAAAAGACAGAGGAAAATATAAAGAAATTAGGGACTAACTTAGAAACAAAATTAAAAGAAAATAACTCGGCAATAAATGCATTAGAAACTAAATTAGAGGAGAACAAGAATGCATTAGAAACTAAATTAGAGGAGAATAACTCGGCAATAAATGCTTTAGAAACTAAATTAGAGGAGAACAAGAATGCCCTAGAAACAAAATTAGAAGAAAATAATAGGAAGTTAGAAGAGAATTTAAAAATACAATTCACTGAATTAGCAGAACAGTGGAAGGTCGAATTTAAGAATGAGATTCAACAAGAATTAGGGCAGGAACACGAGAAGTTAGAAAAAAAATTCACGGAACTGGGTCATGAATTAAAAGAGAAGATTGATCAAGTTACGAAAGGATTTGAAAATAGGATCGAAATGCAATCAGATCTTATAACCACCGTGTCCGACAGGCAGACTGAGATAGAACACGGTGTAGAGAAGTTTCAAAAATTAGTTACTGAACAAGTTAAGGTTCAAGCTAGTAAATTAGATAGTGGAATAAAAAAAAGCTCTTTCGGAACAAGATGTGGTTCTACAACACCAAATTACAGCATGTACGAATGACGTTGTAGAATTGAAAAATCAAATTGAAAATTTACCATCGAGTGGAGGAAGCGTTCCGCACACGTATTTTTCATTACCGTGTACTCCTAAATTTAGTGCAGCGGGAGATGAAAATCCATGCGTATTTATGAGGGAGGTGGATAATTTCTTTTCTTTAAATTATGTTCCGGACAATAAGAAAACTCACATAGTCTATCAGATGATGCAGGGTAATGCACGAATATGGGCAGATAGTTTAGGAGAATTACCAAAAACTATGACAGAATTTAAAGAAAATTTTACTCAAGATACTGGAACAATGAAACTCAAATTAATTTCAAAGTTAATGTAATGTATGGTACGTGGAAGAAAGGTACGATGTCCATGCAAGAATATGCAGAGGAGAAGTTAGCTTGTTTCAAATTGTGTACTCCGACGATCCCGGATGACGAAATTGTCTGTTTGTTAACACGTCATTTTCCGTCAGCTACACAAAATTTGCTTAAGAATCTCTTGCCAATGTCCACGGAAAAGTTAATAACGCAGCTGGGATTGTATGATGCGACTTTCGTGTACAATGAGAGGTTACAGAGAGCAAGGGCAAATGTTAGTGGGCCGGTAGAAAGCCCAGACAGCAGGCAGCAGCAACATTATGTAAGCAAATCAGAGAAAAGAGGAACTTACAAATCGAAACAGCACGTAGAAGAACAGACCTATGCTAGACAAGATAGGACGCCGTCTAAAGATAGGAATAGAAAAAATTCTATTGATAGGAGTTTTCCAAAACAGAAATACTGAACCCAGTACATCTCGCGGACATGAGTCGGAAAATTAGAAAGGTTTGTTTCGACACGCCATCCCGCCGCAAACCTAATAGAAGAATCTAGGGAAGAAGAGGTGGCGATATTATCGATCGAATTAGTCTCATTTGATGACGAACCGTGGAACGAAGAAGAACAAAAGCAGATCGGATCCAGGCGACAGTGTCCGAAGCTTAAGGTTAAATGTGAGGGTGTTGATACGTCAGTACTAGTGGATACAGGTTGTGCGACCTCCGTCATAGCGGAAAGTTTGTTGAATGAATTGAAAAACCAGGGGGTGGAGGTACCTACATTGCCGCTCGTAAAGTCTTTTCTGATAGGTGCGAATCGGAAAAAATCAAAGCCAATAACAAGACAAGTTTATTTGGATATAGAGATAGGCAAGAATAAGTATCAAGTTG
>BLKR01013031.1:0-14165 GCA_011170035.1 Teleogryllus occipitalis | reverse complement strand
TTGAACGTTTTTTAATTTAATTAGTTCGATTTAATCTCGATTTCCATTAAACAATTTAGTTTGATCGTTTAGATAAGAACACTTGATTTTATGTTATAATACTATTATCGCAAGTGGCACTGTCCTAGTGCATAAATTATGTATGATGTATGACGTAGCGAAGGACGTAAAGGTTAGGTATTGTTGTGATGAGTGAATAATGTTGAGACATGAGTAATTGTGGATGTGAGGATTGTTTAACATCACAACAGGTGATTTAAAAAGCTATGACATCATGACATTTTAAAAATGCATACTTCACAAGCGACTCGAACCCGTAGCCTTCGTTTCCGCGTACTTGGAGGTACGAACCCTTGCGCAAATGAGCTAGGTAAAATTTCATGTTAATATTTAACTTCATATTGCAAAATGAATCCCTGAATTAGATAAACAAAATCAATAAAATATGTCAGAGGAAAGCGACCAGCATCTTTATCATTATCTTTCACAATCTTTAGCAATAGCAGAGCATTGCTGGCTCGCTAGAAGTAAATAATAGGGGAATAAAAGGAGGAGGGGAATAAAAGGAGGAAAAGGAAAGTAAGTAACAAAGACTGGAATATTGACCTGAATCCTTTAAATTTAAAGTCTAAATAATAAGGAACATGCGATTCCACATTATGTTTACTTTGATTGGCATTTTTTAATTAGAGTAATTCTTAATTTCAGTTTTGCCCGGGCCCAAGTTGCTTAGCCCCAACACTGCCGTGAGCTTTCTTCTCGTAGAGCTGCGTGCTGCAGCCCCTCGACCGCCCGCCTTTTCCGCCCGGTGAACCTGGCCGCGGCGGTTAGGCGCAGCCGGGCGCTGGCGGAGCCGTGGAGCGGGGCGTGGCGGGGAGGAGAGGGCGGGACGGCGCCAGTGGCCCCGGCAGAGAGCGCGGGGGCGGCGCGGCGGGGGTGGAGGGGGTGGAGGGGGCGGGGGCGGCGAGCTGGCGGCTACGACTGGTGTTGGCGTCCGGTGATTTATTGGGGCTCTGGACACGGAGGGCGGGCGAACCCAGCTCTCCTCTCCCCTTCGCCCCCCCGCCCCGCCCCTCCTCTGCCTCCCCGCGCGGCGTGCGTCCCGCTGCGATCCCGCCCCGCCCCCACTCCCCCTCCGCCGCCGCTCCGGCTGGCCCCTTGTCTTATTACTGCCAGAAATAACTTTCGATCTCTCTCCTAAGACGCCAGTAATTAAATCGTTCTTTCCCCGGCACGCTCCCCCCACCCCGCCTAATGGTCCTCCCCTCCCCGCCACGCTCCGGGGCGGCTCATCTCGTGCTATGGAGTCGATGTAACGAACTATTCGTTCGAGAGGGGCTGGCTTGATGCGTTCACTTTCCCCTATCTGACGTTGAGAGGACCGGCGGGGAAGAATGAAAAGTACGAGGAGCTTCGCGATTAACGGAGTCGATTTCCCAAAACGTACTGCTGGCTTTCGTTCTGAGAATGGGATGAAATTGTTGGCAGTAGACTGACGTACTCAAGTACCGTGACTCACCAATCGACAGTCTAAACGTTCTCTACAGAGGAGATTGTTTTTCTTCAGAAGCCAAGTAACAAGAGCGTGTACTTTCAGAAAAATTACGAGGATCCGTCATGTAATCGAAATTAGAAATTTTTGCTTCAATTTTTAAAATCAAAATGTTAGATATTTATCGTCATTTGTAATACACAAATAAATTCATAACTCATTTATTACTCCTTCATTGTCACACAGAATCTCTAATGTCACTCAGAATCTCCAAAGATATGATACATCATACTAACAACCTCTAAAATTTAAATATCGTAAAGTAGCAAACATTGTAACAGAGTGTAAAAGAGTTCATATTATATTTTTTATTAGTGTTTATTATTATACCATAATTAAATAATTCTTTTACAGTTCATTTTATAATTGCAGATTTTATTGTATAATTAATATTTTGAATAATCTCACGATCTCCTAATGCGAATACACAAAGAATGCTAATTGTCGGATTTTCGTGTGGTCGTTTATGGTAGGATATCAGGTTGAAATTAAAAATTTGACGACACATGTTGGTGATGTATATGTAGGACTATAAATGACTGACACTTCTGTAAATTCATTAATACTCTAAACACGCTTCATTGAGCTCCCGGAGGGACCTGAAAACCAATCCACGATAATATCTATCGCCAGTTGTTTGGATGCAAATTCAATTGCAATGAGAAATGTAATATTAACTTGCATTGCGGTTGGTTTGAATTTCACATTTGCTTCTATTGGCGTGCATGCGTCATATCAAGAATTCGATGCCACAATTCAGAAAATGTTGTAAAGATCTCTTCAATGATCTCTAGGTTGACCATTAGGATGTGTTTTGTCATATGAATTTTAAAAAGTATGCATAATGCATAACAAATACACAGCAATTTAATGTTACAAGGTGATGATACCAATATCAGGGAATGAAAATGTTAATGTAATGAATATGAGTTCATAATTAGAAAACTGATAATTGAATATTAATCAGACGAATATCAGAAATTTTGTGGCATGCATGAAAATGTACAGCACCAAATGCTTGCTACTGTGTTGAATTTGATGCTTTCAGGCTTTATTTCGTATGAATTTATTCTGCTTGAAATGGTCTTATAAGTCACAACATTTATTTTCTACATTGTACAATGCCTGTGCAGTTGGAAGATAATAAAAATTTACTGAACTATATTGTGAAATGAAAGAGAATTGTGCAATCTGAACACACAAATCTAGTGAGAGCGATATCCTCTTCATCATATGAAACGTCCTGGAACAACTTGTTCGAACACCTAAGAAGGCATTTCACATGCTTGTTTGATGTATGAGAATTCTGATTTTATTTACTTTAAAATCATTTACTATTCAGGCATTGTGTCTGAAATCAACACTATCTATCCGAATTTTATGATTATATATTTTTTCGTTTAGTGAACCAAATATACTCATTAACTCAACGAAATATTGTTGATTATCACTACGTTTACTGCATGCGTGCAAATAAAACTACTCCGTGCAATTAAAACTCCACAACTGCCAATCAGAAGTCAGAAAATTTATCAAAATCGTTTAATTATGTCTCTGTAACACAAACGTAGTCAAGATGTTTCATTTCAAACGTCTCTAAGACACGCCGATGATCATATGTATATATTGCAAGTCTTACAAAATATGTCTTGTTCAGAGCCAATATGACGTCATCAATTAGATGACTCAAACAGTAGAGATATATTTGAATTTCTCAAAATTAAAATTATTATTAACTGGAAACGAAAAATATTGAACGTAATATAATGATAAAGAGTTATTATTGCACCCTTGGTAAATAAGAGAACCTCCTATCGTCGCTCATTTTCTTGGAACATATCACTCATGCAATTCTCTACCCACTCCTTTCGCTAATTACAATAATGATATTGATCATCGAAATGAAAGCAATAATAATTATAATTATACCATTATTGTTATTATTATTATTATTATTATTATTATTATTATTATTATTATATTATTAACATTATTACTACCTCTACCCGCCACGCCCACATCTCCTCGCAACGCCCACCTCTCCCCGCAACGCTCGCCTCTCCCCGTCCCGCCACGCCACTCCCCGCCACGCCACGCCCACCTCTCCACGTGACAACCGCCTCTTTCCGACACGCCCGCCTGTCCTCACCACTCCCACCTCTCCCCGCCACTCAGCAAGACTCTTTGCCACGCTCCACCACTGATTGCCGCGCCACAGTTCCCGCAACGCCGCACCACTCCGCCACGTCACACACTTTCATCCCACGCACTGTGCCTCCCCCCACTCCATACGACGTCCCACACCGCCTCTATCAAACCACACCCAACGTCAAGTCCCGCATCAACTCATGCCACTGCAGCGCCTCTCACCGGGAGGTCCTAGGTTCCCACTCCCCACGGCGGCAAGATTTTCGACACTGGCTTTTCAGCTAGGTCGAAGTCAGTCGCTGTGTGGAGGAGAATTCTAGGGGCTAGCTACTCTGATCGGTAGTTTCCCGTTTTTTCTCCGATCAACACCAGGCGAATGCCGGAGCAGTACCCTACCAAACGGGCCACGGACCGCGCGCGATCTTTCCTTCCTCTTCCTTGTCCTATCCTCTCCCCTTACACACACTTACACTAACATGCACTACACTTTCACATATTCCGGGAGACCTGTCGGAACCTTAAAGCTTGTTCCGGCTGGAGCGGTGCCCCGCTGATGGGAGAGTCCTGGTTAGGGAGACACCCCACTGGCCGACGGTAGGTCGGTGCCGGATCTCGCCATCCAGCGGGGGAAGATCACCGCCATCCCCTGAGTAAAAACATGCATTACACTAACGGGACTAATGACTAAAGCAGTTGACGCGCTCGGAAACACGAAAAAACCAAACCAAACCCATCAAGTCCCGCTCCTCCACGCCCTGCCCGTCAGGCTAGGTCCCTTACTGCCTCTCCCCATCCACGCCTCGCCACGTAACGCTTCTCCATACAACGCCCCACTGCTCCTCTTCTCTTCCCAACGCCACCCGCTCGCAGCCGTCCTCTCCTTACCACCCCGCTCCGCTGGGCCCTGTCTCACCCCGCTCCGCTCTCTGCGTAGGAACTTAGTACTCGACAGCGACCGCAACTCCCGACCCAAGTTGCAACCCCCCTCCTCCCCCACGTCCTCCCGCAACCTGCTCGCTTACCGCTGCCTCCGCCCCCTCCCCCACGCCCTCCCGGACAGCGCGTTGACGCCGGTCTCCATCCCATCACCAGACAACGCTCCTGCGAGACGCCTCTCCATTTCTCACTCTGTTTCGTTTTCTCTCAGCTCTGCTGCCATTCTCTCTACAGCACAAATCGCTGGTTACGTCCTTCTTACAGTCGCTACCACAATCACTACCGTTTTTACGACAATTACATAACTATCGGCCGACCTGGATGGCCGAGGTGGCTAAGAGCGTGTACCGACTCAGCGCTTCGGTCTGAAGGGTCGCGGGTTCGAGTTCCGCCTTAGGCATGGTTGTTTGTCCCTTGACTTCGTGTGTCTTGTCGGCGTTCTACTGACCCCAAATCAGAGGAGCCCGCAAGTGTATTTGTCTAGTGTGTGGTCGAATATGCGTTCCATCGGGACGTAAAGGGTAACCGTTGTTCGCTGGATAAAAACCCTTGAGAAAAAAAAATAACTACCGTAACCATAATAACTACCATCAAAAGTTACTACCAACATTACGAACACATTATCACCACAATCTTCAATATCATACTCTATAACCATTACTTCTTCCACCAAACAATTCAAATTAAGAATTACACAGTCGAGTCTCTTTACCAGACTTAAGGAGCACCTGGATCACAGGCTTTGCAATTTCGTGCTGCTTACCTTTAATTTTATTTTTCCATCATTGTGCCATGGTGTATCGTTTTTGTTTACCACTATCACCAACATTCCTAGAAACTATCCTCTATATCATTGTCATTGGTACTGACATTACTACCATCACTTCTTATAAGTTGAACACCATCTTTACTCTTCTCTAAGGGTTGTATTATATTCATCATCATTCCCACATTCCCTAAAAAATCTATTTTTCTATGAATATCAATAATTACTGTCTCCTGACATATTCGTCCCGCACCCATTCTCCATCAACATAATTGTAACATAGCATCGACATTTATCCTTGTCACCACTGTTCTCTAAAAATCATCCTCGTCTCCTTCAATCCATGATTCCTCCATTTCCTGTAGATGTTAGTGCAATGCAAGAAACTGTTCGAGAGTATGGTCGACGAAGCGAAAAATGGCGCGGGACCGGATGCGGAGGCAGGTGGGAGATGAAAGAAGCAAGAGAAGGTAATAGCGATAAAAGGTGAAGGCCAGATACAGAGGCGGTTACACATGCAACGGTTGAAATAGATCCAGTGGCCGGAACAGACGCAGGTAGTAAGGGACCGAGTTGGAGGCAAGGAATAGATGGAGTCTTAAGAAATGTGGCAAATGAGGAGGTAATGGTAGCTGATGAGGTTGGGTAATGGAAGTAATGTAACCGAGGCAAAGGCGGAGGTGTGGTGTAGGGCAACGGGAATGACAAGAAAGGGATGCGGAGTCGTGTACACAAGAGGTTCCAAAGAAGGGGAGAAAACGGAGTGTAAAACTCGAGAGAAGACGAGAAGAAGATATGGAGATGAGTAGGGCCCGGATTTTAATGACAAGTCATATAATTTTTCTGAACCTTCGGGTGAATTTTAAAACAATTTATGCACAAATCCAGATATTGTCGATTAGAAAAACGTATTTTTATTGTGGAAATAAAGTCATATTTACACCGTTTCTAGTAAAAGGTCATGTTTTGGCAAACGTTTGCCATATATGCATATATTTCTCATGTTTTTAAGGACAGAAGAATAAAAGGCTTGGAAATGTGTCTCGCATGACAATGTATCAGGTGATATTGTCACAAATAAACTAAAAAAATATACCACAAAGGATTATTTGAAACGTATGTAAATTTGAACGAAGTGAGTTGAGTCGAGCTTTTGGTCATGTGGCTGAAAAAGTGTACATCAAATTACTGAGTATCCTTCAGCAAAATCCTGGATATTCTACAGTGTGCAAAATTAGCGATATAATATCTGGAAATGCCGCAACAATTGAAGACAATGAACCAAAGATGCCCTGCAGTGACATTGTCGCCTTCAAATACGCTCTCGGGACATCATGTGATGTGGAAAGGAGATTTCCAAGGTGTAAAACTATTCTCAGTGACAACCGTATGTCTTTTAAGGTGGAAAACCTGAAAATACACCTTGTGATCCAATGCAACTCTCTAGAAACTAAAGACTGAGAGGAAATTAGAAAACATTAAACAAGAAGTATGCAGTAGTAAAGCAAGATATTCTGTTTGATGGGTTTTATTGTACTGTACTTGATTAGTTTTTCAGACACAATAAATTTTTTTAACGCTAGTTAGTTCCAAACACTGAAAACCGTACATACCGTACTCACAATCTGTTCTTGAGTGAATTTTGTATTTGTTATACCTAAAAAATCAACAGGACATTTTAAAAGGTAAACGTGAATAACGTCATATTTTATTTTTAAGGACATATTTATATAGATTTTAGGTCATAAATGCTTGCATATTTCGATGATTTTTAGATCATTAAAATCCGGGTCCTAGAGATGAGACAACGAATAAGATATGGAAGCGAGGGAGGCGTCGTTGGAGGTTACGCGGAGACGGAGGAGGCAAAGGTGTACGACATGGACGGGAAAATGCTGGAGGAAGTGGGCGCAACACCCTTTGGTGATGGCGGTGAAGGAAAGGTCGGATACACAAGCGGAGGGTCGGACTTAGTCGGATTTCTTCGACGATTCAAAATCAATCATTTAAGCCTCAATGATACATTTTAAAATTTTTACGCCTTTTATCTTCTTATTTCGAATGAAAGCAAAGCAAGCAATACACGCATTGACTAATGATATCGTCAAGGTAGTTTAGCTTCAATTGTCAGTCTTCATGCACATTTCGGTTTCGCTGTGTTCATGTGGGAAATTCCGCATTTGCACAGTTCCGATTCCTCATTCCCTCATTCGGCATCTGGCAACACTGGTGGTCACGCATGTGGATGAGTGCATGTCGGTGGATTGATTGATTGAGTGATGTTTCTGGTCGCTTCAACCGCCGAGGTCATTAGTGCTGTTAGTGAAGTGAATGCTTTCAACCCCGGGAGGTGGCGGTATTCGTCACCCTCTGGCTGGTGAAATCCGATGCCACGTGCATGTCAGTTGAGACAGGATTTTCCCGCCAGATATCTCCCCTAACGAGAGGTCCAGTCCAGATATCAGTAGGACCTCTCATTTACAGTCACTGCCGAGACGGCAGTTGTGCTGGCTCTAAGCTAACTCGGCCGGTCGATGTGTGTGGACGGGAGGTAAACGCGGATGAGGAGACAAAAGTGTTTCTGAAAGCCGAGGCAACGGAAGCGGTTTAGGTGAATAGAGTGGCGGCGGAGGCAGTGTTGAAAGTGAAGGGGGATATGGATGCAGAGGTGGAGGGCGAAGCGCAACTGGAGGTGGAAGGAAAAGCCTAAATGACTGTTCTTAGAGACGGAGGGGATGAGGAAGGCAGGAGGAGGTTGATGCGGATACAGAGGTGAAATTGCAACGAGTGAAAACGGCAACGCCAGAGACTGTGACGTTGCCGGCGGAGTCAGAGGCATGAGTAGGAGTTGGGAAAGAAACCCCGGCGGCAGCGGAGGTGGCAGCGGGGGCGGCAGCGGGGGCGGCAGCGGGGGCGGCAGCGGGGGCGGCAGCGGGGGCGGCAGCGGGGGCGGCAGCGGGGGCGGCAGCGACGGGGCGGTGGCGGGGGTGGGGGCGGGGGTGGTGGGCGATGGAGGGGGCGGTTGTGGGGGCTGTTGCGGGGGCGAGGGCGGGGGCAGCTGCGGTGGCAGGGGCGAGGGCGGCAGCGGCAGCGGGGGTGGGGGCGGGGGCGGAAGCGAAGCGCGACGAGCGGCAAAGTGCGGAGCAGCGCGGCGCGGGCGCTAGTATTCAATTACAGATTCATACAGCGTCCAAGTTTACCACTTATCGGGATCGCTGGCACAAAGGTGGTCGTGGCGGCGGCCGCGCTGCCTCCCCTTCCCCCACCCCTCCCCCTCCGCTCCTTCCGAGGCCTCGCGCCGTCCCCGCGCTTGTTTCCGGCTTCCTACCGCCTCCGTCGCCGCGCCGGGCCCCGCTCGCGTCTCCGCACTCGCCGCCGCCGCCGCCGCCCGCGCGCGCTCTAACGCGATTCCAGGCAGTTCGCGAAACAAGGGAACGCGTCGGAGCGCGAAAGGGCGGGCGCGGCCAGAAGGACAAGGGAGAGGCCAGGCGGCGGTGGCGGTGGTGACGGTGGTGGCGGAGGCTGCCTGAATGGTGGGGATGGCAGGAGTAGCCTCACGTCTCCGTGCATGGTCGCTGTTGTGGAGTGACTTTAATTTGTTCAAGTGCATTGCTTTATATATATATTATTTTTACATATTTATATACCATATATTATTGACCTGTTTCATTTAGAAGACTCGATTTCATCTGATATATAGTATTTCGTTTTTGCTTTTTGGTTTTGGTTTTGATGTTAGTGCCAAACCAATATGCACCGTAAAAAATTAAATCTGTTTTGTAGAGTGCGCTGTATTCAACGCCGGGACCACACGTTACACACAGTTTTTACAGCTTCTTGATAAATAATTATTTACCAAAATACATTTTATTTTTTGTTCACCATAATATTTTTACATAAAACATGGACAAACGTGATAAAAAAATCTACGATTTCACAACTTTTATTTTTTTAGTATTATTTTCAAGGAAGCGGACTTGTTGTAAAATTATGTTAAGTTTTCAAAAACAAATGATTAGAATGTTATTTGTAATTTTATACCCAACACAAAAATTCGATGATGAAACCTTTAATCAAAGAACTTACATTTGCTTTAACCGAAACTTTGCTGTCTATTGTTTTGCGCAATGGCACAAAGAAAATTTAAATTAAGTTGTTTGATGGAAACCACCAAGGGAATTTAGATACACAAGTCTTTTTGTTTCAAACATGACAAATAATACGTAGGCATTGAGAAGAGTAATCATAGGAGAACACAAAAAGTGATTTGTTTACTTTTGTTAATAATAAGAAATATGATCAACTAAACGTCATCTTCAGATACAGAAAAGAGGCATTTACAGAATATTTATTCTTAACAGTTACATTTTGCCAATTTAAATATTTGAAATTAAGTGACTAACTCCTAAATGATACAGTGTACTGTGCTTACAATGATTTCAACTAAATCGATTAATATTTTAATTATACTATTGAAGTTTACTGCCTGGAACTGAACAACTTTATAAGTCGGACGTAGACTATCCTTTGGGCCATTAGCATATCCAAGCAGGGGAATTACTAAGACATACCGATATCATTTAAATACTCTTTTCGTTAAATTCAAAATTGTCTTATACTAAGAATATAACAAACCCGTTTTGAACGAGATTAACAGTAACATCTTACCTGTTGTCAAAATTGTCTTCATCCTCAATGGATACTTACCTAATATTATTGTTTTATTTTTGTTTGCTTTTATTGGATATTTAAGGTCGCATCAACATCTAGGTCATTAGTGACCACTATTGGAGTTAACATTACGGTAATTATGAAGATGAAATGAAATGGTGATGATAAGTGGTGAAAGGACGAACACAAATACAACCATACCTGAGGCGGGACTCGAACCCGCGACTCTTTGGTCCAGGTCACTACGACACTACTGCCTCAGTGATCTCGGTCACCGAGGCGACGTTATGTTTAAACTCGTCCAAAATTTGTCTATCACTACCCTTCCCAAATCGACGATTCAGGTCCGCCAGTGAATTATGCAAACCTACCAGTCGCAAGCACCTCCCTCATCACACGACCTGCGCATCGACCGGCTCGCGTTCCGATTCGGCGCAGAAACCAATTCCCAGAAATAGGAAAAGTTGGTAGCCACGGCGCGCGCGGCCCAGCAAGCTCACCGCGTGACCGAGACGCGCTAATTCCTTAAAAGTACAGCCCAATCTCCGGAAGTTACCGCAACTTCCCTCCAATCACTCCGCATCTGCCCCTCCCCCTCGTCCACCCCCTCCTTTCGGGCGAGGTGGAGGAATGAACCAAGTCCCCGCGCCGATCGACAGCGATAGACGTCGACGCGCTGGGGTAGACGCGGCGGGGAGTGGCGGGGAGCGGCGGGGAGTGGCGGGGATGGACGAGGCGCGGTCCGGAGCGGCGGCGGGGGTCTTAAATTACTTCCACACTTAATAAATTATCTGCACATGCTGTATTGAGAGCGGCCTATCCCGAAGGAGTAATTCCGGTCGGTCAATCTCTCCCGTGGACCACCTGCAGGCGGAGTTGGTCATCCTTCAATGTCGCGACCGGGCACCGAGCCGCCTCCGTGCCTCCCGTCCCCGGCCCCGTCCTCGCCCTCGCCGTCCTCGCCCTCCGCGTCTTCGTCTTGGGCGTCTGCGAGACGACGAGCCACTGTGGGCCGCAATGCTACCAAAGTGCGAAGTTCAGTTTTTAGAGGAAGTTTTTAACCAAACGAACAAGAGTAGAAATGGTAAGAAACTGAAACGCACATGTGACGAGAAAGATTTTTTTAAGAAAACTGTACGTTTTGAATAAACAATAGAAAATTCTTTTTAATAAACTTGTTTTGAATCATATATACTTTCAATGCTTATTTTAAGGGTTAGATGTTTCAAGAGCAATAGTGTCTACCTTTCCAACGTTTATGCACCAAGTGAACAGAGTGTGTACTGGAATAAACACGTATAGATGTTTATTTTATGAAATTTCATAAAAAAGTGAGATATTATGTTTTGAAAGTAATATCCAATGCTACATGAACGACTATATATGCATATATGACCCTATATTTCAGTGCCTTTTTAATAGTCTAATAAAATCCATTTGACATAAAATCCATTAACTTACTTTTCATTAAAATAAATGCGAATTTTGATCAGTAGTGTCATCAATTAGTTTAACAGTAAATATTTAAGGATTAAAAGTCTAATCATAGTGCTCGTCCCACAATCTAAATCTGGTGCAGATGGCTAAGAAACGGGTGGACAATAATTCCTAATATTATATTTATTTTTATTTATTTATTTATTTATTTATTTATTTATTTATTTATTTATTTATTTATTTATTTATTTATTTATTTATTTATTTATTTATTTATTTATTTATTTATTTATTTATTTATTTATTTATTTATTTATTTATTTATTTATTTATTTATTTATTTATTTATTTATTTTTTATTTATTTTACGTCAAAAAAACAGTTAAAACTGCGTATGACGTGCTATGGTAACTCATAATGGCTGTGTTCACATGTTTAGGTATAATTTACACTTAATATCTTAGCAATAATCCAAAGTATTCTTATTTTATAATGGTTATTCTGTGTTTTTGGCCAAATTAGAGCCAAAATGCGTCACCGCCAATCATGTACTAATCATAATTTAATATTATATTTTTAATTTTTTGTATGTATGTATTTGGAATGTTACGGTCGAATTAATCTGACTTTTGCCAGCTAGCGTTCTTCTAGAACTGAGTCCTGTTTTTATTTATTATGCAGACCTGTGAGTAGGAGAGACATGTGACGATAATAATGTATCCCCATCATCACACCCAGCTTACTTAATATCCCTGAGTTTTTTTCTTTCAGCGACGATGAGAAAGCTACAGCTTCATTTTTGCCCCGGTCGGGAATCTAACCCGGGATCGCCTCACAGAATGCTAGCACGCAGCTCATGAGTCACCCGAGGGTCTATTTCTTCTTCTTCTTCTTCTTCTTCTTCTTCATGGATTGAGGCCTTAAGGCCTGTTTCCACATCAAGAGAGTGAGTATCTCCATCTTGTTAAGGGGCGGCCAACATTTATTCTTCCTATACTGGTACATTATTACGGGAATTCTGTTTGGAGGCATGCGGGGGGTCTATTTTCAATTTATAATTTTCTATTTAAAATTATGTCGCCTTGTCCACTGTCGCGGACCCACTGTGTGCCTGCGTTGACGGAGCCGCCTCCAGGGAGCGCTGGAGGAAGCGGAGCTGCCGACCGAGATGGTGCGGAAAGGTGCACTTGACGGGCGAGAAAACAAATGAACACTCCCGAAAGGCAGGTCTCGGCTCAACGCACAGGACGAGGTAATCCTTGTTGTTAACATCTTGGTATGAAGTTAAATAGAGCCGAATCTTCAAACGACGTTTCACTTCCTGTAGTTTGAAAGACAATAAATTGTAATATTGGCAAGATTACAAAGTAAATAATGCATTTTATTCCTGTTTTATTTTATAAAATATGAGTTTCCTTTCGGTGGTTAGTTGAGATTTTTTTCAAATGTATTAATGATCTTGACCAAAAGAAATTCTTGAAAGTAATGAATCTCCCACGATCATGGACTATAATAAGACTTTTCCCTACATTTTTTATTTTAATTTATCTAATAAACACTGTCGAAATGCTGACTTTTCATCATCATTATCATCATTGTAATCATTATCGTCTTTGATAAGAATTAGTCTTATTTAAAATGAATTGACTCGTCGTTTTCTAACTGGTACTCCAACTTTTCTGAGATTGTCATGTTTCTTCTGTGACTCTGGATGTATACATTTTTAGAAATTCGTTATCATCAATTATTTGTACTAAACAGTGGCATTTTGTGTGACATTCATTGATTTCTGCTGGTATCCTCTATACACCCATATCCTGTCTTCGTCCCAGATTCGGAGTCATCCCAGGATATCTTAAAATTTACAGCGAGAATCTCATTTCAGTCGTTTGTATACTTTGTTTTTGTTCGGCTGTCATTGTTGAGAATTTAGTTCCATACAGGAATGTGCGGGGACTACTTTAATTTTATAAAGTTGTATAATTTACAGTAAAGTTTACAATATTTGCTATTTCTGTCTAGTAGAAATACAAATTAACAATCAAACTCGTTTTTATTTTATTACCTACCTTCAATAATATTACCTACTTGGAGGAAAAATTTACATAGGTTTTTTATAATCTGAACAAGGTAAATTTACAATCTACTTTACATTAAAAATAATTAGTAAATAAGTTAACATTTGCAGTTGACAATGACAATTTGTGAGTAAAAGTATCCCAGTGGTACATTTCACCGCCTTCTTTTTCATTTCCGCCCATTTCACCGCCACCGACTCTAGAACAGAAATAGTCAATTTGAATCTATAATGGAGTTGTATGGATATAATTGTGGGTAATCGGTAAGTTTCTTCACTATTATCTAGGAGGTTGATGGCTTAAGGATTTTGGTGGGTTTCCAGACGTTGAAGGTAGCTTGAGCTGCTTGTTTCGATTCTTTAAAAGTCTGTCGGTACTTTTAAGTCTCTATTTAGCGTTGTTTTTGAGATGTATCATGATGCTGCAACAACCATCCTAAGCGTTTTGGTTTGAAATCTTTGTAAAATGGAGAGATTTGACCTGCTTGCCGTGCCCCCAATTTAGATGCCGTAAGTCCATATTGAAAATGTTGTAACACAGAATGAATGGTTGGACATTTATTTTCCTCTTGCAAACT
>BLKR01013030.1:0-14166 GCA_011170035.1 Teleogryllus occipitalis | reverse complement strand
AAATTCACCAGAATTGCCAGTTGTCATTACCCGACAGCCTCAACTGTGAACAATAAACAAAAACAAAAAAGGGGGTTATTTTACATTTACGACTGGGATGCAATACTAGGGACCATCCTGGCATACGCCTTAAGCTATTGAGTAAACCCAGAAAAAACCTCAATCAGGATGGCGGCTTAAGGCCGAAATATTGAGAGGAAGAAATATCAGAGCTGAGAGTGAAAAAAAAAGAAAAGGGGAAGAGAAGAAAATGGAGGTGGACAAGAGATAATAAAGAAAGGATAATGAAAAGGATACGGGGGGATCAGAAGAGAAAATATAGTACATATAATTTTACAATTACATAACAACAGCTAGTTCTTGATGACATATACAATGCATAATCTCAATGAACAATAAGGAAAATTACCACATTAATCATTAGGTAAAGGCACTTACAAAAGGATATCTTACAGTATAAAATACAGAAAGTGTCAATAAAATAATAGTGACTACTGATTTTCTTTGTAACAATAATAGTAATAAAATATATAAATAATAATAAAAGTGACAAACATCATAATTTCATAAACATTTGTAAGCTGTAGTTTTACACAATATTTTTTTATTTTACATTTAGAAATCTATTACATTATAGCAACAAAGTTGTATTTTAGATATAGCTATGTAATTTCTCTAATTTTAAACATTGTATCAGCAGTAATAGGATTAGCTTTTACTGTATCCTGAAGTAGGAAAGGAGGAAGATGGCCAGGAGGAAGGGAGTGGGAAGAAATACTTTCGAAAATATGACTTAAAAAAACCACAGAAAAAACGATCTAGCATGGAGGATGATATGTAATAAAGGGATTATGGTCATTGTTTCAGAAAGTAATTAAGATAAAATTGCGGATAGAACAGAGAGCGTGTGTAGGCTACATTTCATTGTTTTTTATCCAGACACCAAGTTGAGTTTTGAATTTTCTAAAGTTGCTAATTCTCTTAAGATGTGTAGGTAGTGAGTTCCAGTTTCGAATTACTGTGATAGTGTAAGATTTACTGTATGACACAGTGTTGTGTCGAGGTACGCACAGCAATAATGCCGAACGCGATCGCTCTAGTGTTAGCATTTTGAAGTTCTTAGACATGTGTGTTTGAAGGCCGTTGTACAAGATTTTATGGAGAAGCAAGAGGCTATGCAATGTTCTTCTTTTTCAATGGAGCTAATTTTTGTCTGTCTGTAGTACGCAGATACATGATCGTACTTACGAAGATCGAATATGAAACGAATGCATGCGTTTTGTGCTGTTTGCAACTTCCGTTGTTGCTTGGTTTTTAAGTCAGTTAGCAAGAAATCACAGTAATCGAAATGGGGCATAATTAGTGAAGTAATCAGGTTCATACGTGTGTTTATAGGAAGTAGTTCTCGTACGCGTTTTAGGGAGTGGAGGTCTTTGAAGACTTTTTGACAAATCTTGCTTACATGTGTAGTCCAACTGAGAGTGCTGTCTAAATGCATTCCTAGTTTTTTTACGTCGTTACACCAGGGTAGAGGGGAGCCATTTATACTAATGGACGGAAGGGTTTTCTCTAATTTGTTGATGGCGTTGCGGGAGCCTATCAGTAAGCTTTGGGACTTATTTGGGTTTAATAAAAGTCCTAGGGCTGCGGTCCATTTATTGAGAGCATTTAGGTCCTCATTTATTTTTTGAACTAAAGAGTTAAGCTCCGACGGATGTCCGCTGACATATAGTTGAAGGTCATCTGCGTACATTTTATAGTGACAGTATTTAAGACATTGTCCTACGTCGTTTACGTAAATTAAGAATGCTAAGGGTCCTAGAACTGTTCCCTGTGCAATACCCCGGGCGGTTCTAATGGCGCTGGATCGGTTTTCACCTGATACTACGACTTGTTGACGACCTGAAAGATATTGTGAGAACCACCGTATCGTGGGTTTAGCGAAGCCCAATGCTTTCATTTTCTCTAGCAGGATATCATGATCAACCGAGTCAAATGCTTTACTAAAATCTAAGAGAATAAGTATCGTTAATTTACCGTTGTCAATGGCGATTCTGGCCTCTTCAATTAAGCTTAAAAGCACAGTTCCTGTACTTCTGCCTGATCGGAAACCACGTTGATGTTCACTTAAGAGATTTTTGCTGTCTAAATAGTTCGTTATTTGATGCCGTGCAATTTTTTCTAATACTTTAGAAATTGTAGGTAGAATACTAATAGGTCTGTACTCAGGAGGATTTGTTGATTTAGGAAGAGGATGGACAAGTGCAGTTTTCCAAGAGGTCGGATAAGTTCCACTTATGAGAGAAAAATTTATTATATCTGTTACAATGGGATATATTATTTCGGCACAAAGTTTCAGTAATTTGGCATTAATATTGTCTACTCCAGAGGCGTTTGATTTTAGACTCTGAATAGTTTTAAGGACGTCAATAGGACTTGTACACGCGAAGAAAAATTCTTCTGGAGTATTTCTAGAATGGAACTGTAAGTTTGATAGAGTCATGCTTTTTAATGAACTTTCGAAATGGGGAGCCATATTAGCGAAACGTTGGTTTAGGGAGTCTAGAGGCATATCAATTTGAAGCGGTGCTCGTGATCTGCCTATGCCAAGAGTGCGTAGAGATTTCCATACTTGTTTCGGGTCGCCATTTGTACCCAAAACTTTGTGGTAATATTTACATTTCACGTTTCTCAATTTTTGTGTAACAACATTTCTTAATTTTTTGTATTTAATTCTGTCGTTTTCGCATTTTGAATTTCGAAAAATTTTGAAGGCAGCGTCCCTTTGTTTCATTAAGCCACGTATTTCCTCTGTTATCCAAGGTGCCGGCGGACGTGTTGCACGAGCTTTTCTTACGGGTATGTGTCGATTAATCAGCTCCGTCAATTGATGAGTAAAAGTATTTACTTTTCTATCTAACGAACTTTCTTGAGAGACAAGATGCCAGGGCATAGACATACCGTCAGAGAGAAATAATAATAGTCTTTGACTCTGGAAATAATAACAGTATAACAGTCTTTGACTCTGTTCTTTATGACAATGAATACTTAGATAAAAGCTTAGTTTCTGGTAACTATTAATTAAAAAAAGAAATCTAACTGTGTGTTTATGCGGTATGAAAAGCCAAATAAGAGTCCGTTAGCTGTAATAGGCACATGTAGTCGATACCCTCGACAATTTAATGTTTTCTTCTCCGGACATCCTCGGCGAAATCATTCTCGTTCATCACATGGGAAGGAACAGGTGCAGTGGATCTGTCCCTGTTCGCGTCACGAAATACCACTGAGAAGAATGCGGCCTGAGCATGTTCTACACTCTGCTAGGATATTTCTTCGCATGTGATGGGCGACTTGGCCGACTGCCCAATCTCTACTATTGGTGAAGTCTATTACTCCTCCAGTGTTACAACAGTCATGTACCGCTAGAAGTTAAGAGATGCTGTGTAGTGTCGGTTGCACGCGATGGAGCGTGCAGTGAAAGTTTTGGCTTTGCGCCGAAGTCTTGGGAAGAAATTCTCTGAAACTGATTGATGCTGGAATGTGACTTGGAGGCCCTATTAAAACATGATCGTGATTTTAATATACATCTCAAGACAACACAAGAGTTATCTTTTCCTTCACAGGCCCAAATATAAGAAAAATGCTGTCGTTTTCAATTCAAAACTAAAATCAGTTGTTTTTAGTATCTTATTTACATAGCAAAATAGAAAACACTTAAGATTTTTTGGAGGTATTTTTCACATGCTGACCAAAAACATTATGGCACATTTATTTGAAATTGTAATTTATTATTTTTAAGAGTAAATACAGAAGCCCTTACTACCGTATATTTTCTATTTGTTGTTTAAATAAGCAACCTCGTTGACAAACGTAGTGAAAACTGACAATTTCGAAGTATAATTAAAGAGAACAACAGTGAAAGTGTATTTGGAAGATATTTTTGAATGGTTTTTGTGAATTATTCGAATTGTTCTAAATGTGTAATTAATGTGAAAGTGCGATCAGTCTAAGGAATTGCACCGACCTGGATATTCCACATCAAGGAGAACGTGCCCTAGCAATGGAGGTTCTATGGGTAGCCAGCTCGAAACCCATCTCGAACGTGGCTGTTTGTTAGTGCAATGTGGTAACATGAGGCTCTCCCAACCATCATGTATCACCTTTCAGCCCTTTTTCTTCCATCTCTGTCCGGACTGTGTGGCGATGGGACTTGGTACGTTTGTGCTCAAGTACTCATTATGTCTGAGCTTTGGGTTTGCATCCCGCGTTCTGCATGAATGTTACCGGGAGCGGTAGCTCAGTGCATCAACTGATGTCACTGCAGCGCCTCTGACCGGGAGGTCCTAGGTTCGATTCCTGACGGCGGCAGATTTTCGACACTAGCTTTTCAGCTAGGTCGAATTCAGTCGCTGTCTGGAGGAGAATTCTAGCGACCGGCTGCTCTGATCGGTAGTATTCCGTGGTTTCTCCGATCAACACCAAGCGACGGGCCACGGACCGCGCGCGATCTGTCCTTCCTCTTCCTTGTCCTATCCTCTCCCCTTACACACACACACTAACATGCACTACACTACCACATATTCCGGGAGACTGGTCGGGAGTTTAGAGCTTGTCCCGGCTGAGGCGGTGCCCCGCTGGTGGGAGAGTCCTGGTTAGGGGGAAACCTTACTAGCCGACGGTAGGCCGGCGCCGGATCTCGCTATCCGGCGGGGGAAGATCACCGCCATCTCCAGCGAAAAAAAACTTTCACAACACTAACGGGACTAATGATCAAAGCAGTTGACGCGCCCGGAAACAAAAAAATTAATCAATCAATCAAGCATGAATGTTGTGTGTTGTGATTAGGGTTGCCAACTTTCCTCCATTTGGGAGAACAGTCTTTCATTGACGTAAATTGCCCTCTCGTCGTCCTTTATATTTTAAATGTCCTACTTTTACATTTGTTGTCATTTATTTTATCGCATGACTAACATATGCTACGTTTTATCGTTTATTGTTTAATTTAGAATAGGAAATATTATTTTTCTGAACGCATACACATGCGCATGACACACGCATACATGATAGGATCTGTCTAGCAACTAAAATATAAAAGAGATGCTCAGACCATCTTCATCTAAATTTTGTGAACGAATATTTTCCCTTGAATCGTAAATGGAGAGAAGAAAGAAATAGAACTGATGTTAGTCTAAATTAAATAATTATAAAAAATAATGTGTTGATGCGCTTTTTGTTTTCTTTTATGTTTTTCTTGTTGAGTGTCCTCCCTTTTACATGAACATTGTTGGCAACCCTAGAGGCATAGTGTGCATTCCAAGAACACCGTTGAACCTGATATCCTAGCCTTCATCTCTTTCGCTTTCACGTGAGTTGTGTCAGCCGGATAAGAAAAGATGCACAGCTTAAGAAGAGCAGTTTTAGCGTCATGCAAGTGTAGCATGACTACTTCTAATAAAGCACTAAACATGATTGGTTCGCGAGCTGCTCTTGTTGTAATTTTCAAACGTTCAAAAAATTTCATGAAAATCAGACCTCTGCCATTTTATAAATATTATTTACTCTATTATAAGTGTCATAAACCCCCAAAAGTATTATTTCTGTGAAAATCTCAACATCAAGTTTTGGAGTATTACTAGAAACCAATAACGGCACAAGCTGAGGTGCATGGTTCTTAGATGCCTATCCTTTGGCACTGATAATAGCTGCATATCTCCCCATAAGCTTGAATAGAGTTTGAGAACGCTGAACTCTTCCGGCTAATAAAGACAGAAAAATTGATTTTGCGTAATTTCGCAACGTACTCATCGGTCAAATATTTACCCATATGTATTCAGTTCGGTTCACTGGTTTCCCATATATATTCAGTCGGGGATTCGACTTGGTCAATCCAAAATTTAATTGTATTATCTTAAAAAATATTTCACATGATCGGCAATAATTTTTTGAATCATTTCCTAGTTGAAATATCCAACTTCTAGGCATACGAGTATATTTCCGTACATTTTCATTTGTAATACCATCTGATGTTTCAGAATGCCACCATACTGAAAACGGTCCATCGTCCATTCAATTTCAACAACAGGAGCAACTCCACGACTAGATAAAGCATCTCACGGCCGTGATGTTTACCTTCGCTATGTTGATGGCATAGAGCATCAACTGTTGTCACTGCAGTACTTCTCACGCGGACGTTCTAAGGTTCCACTTCCCATGGTGGAATGATTTTAGACACTAACTAAATAGCTAGGATGAATTCAGCTGCTGTCTGGAGGAGAATTCTAGCAGCTGGCTGCTCTGATCGGTAATTTCAGAGGTTTCTCCGATCATTACCAGGCGAATGTCGGAGCAGTTCCGTAATAAATGGACCATGTACCGCGCGCGATCTTTCCTTCCCATTTCTTGTTCTATCCTACCCCTTCCACACTCCACACTATCACATATGCCGGAAGACCGGTTGGGAGCTTAGACCTTCTTCCGGCAGGGCGGTGCCCCGCTGGTGGGAGATACCTGGCTGGGCAAAACCCCGGTAGGTCGGCGCCGAATCTCGCCATCCAGTGAAGGAAGATCACGTCCATCTCTCGAGCAAAAAAACATGCACTACACTTACGGAACTAAAGACCTTAGCCGCTTGACGCGCCTCGTATCAATAAAAAAATCGCCATATATCATGGTGGCATTTCTATTCGTTGGACTTATCAGTGGTTTTAGAGAAGATTGTCTACCGCGTAAATCAAATGCTGTTAATTGACGTTTTACAGAGACAATATCGAGTTTACATTTATAGTGTTCCTGTGAACTAGTCATGGATTTTTTTGCAGATCTTTTGAGATCGGTAACCGACAGCTTCCGACTTATTATATCATCTCTTACAATTGTTCTCGGAAAGGACTCGGCCTGGGTTTCTTGCGTACACACCTGTCTTGCTTTTGTCTTTTAATACATACGCTCAAATGTAGTTGAGTGTAAGTGTGAATAAAAGTTGTTCGGCATGTTTACAACAATTTTTTAAAACTAAAATGTTATGCAAAAATAATTTAATTATATATTTACGTTGCATTTACTATTCTATGTTTCCCAAAATAGTAATGAGCCAAGATCATGCTTATTATGACAGCTTTGAAGATGACTTATTCCCGGCGTGTTAAGAAAAGAAACTCCACAACGAATGCTTCTTCTGTATGCTTCGAACCACTATTATCTGCAGAAGACAGAGCAGACAGTGTAAAATATCGTACAACAAAATATGTTAATCAGCAGAACTTTTGAGCGTTGCTATAATGACATAAACGCACGCAATGACAATATACATTATTTTGGCTTTATTGTCTATTTTTTATCTTTGTTGTTATGCTAAGAAATATTTCATTGCAGTATGTACGCTTGAAGGGTCATGTGAACTTACATGACAATTGAAGTGTTACACTGGATTGATCACTGGGCTGTTAAACAATTAATATAATTTTTGTCAGTTTTGAGTGGTTGTCTATATTCTTGAGAATACTATTCATACATTATATTGCAGTACATGTACTGAAAAAATAAATGATAATAATAATTAAAGTGGAAAGTAATAATTAAATGGAAATTGTAGTACGTACTATCATAATTTTATTATCATTTTAATTTCCGAAGATAACTGATACGATCAAAATATTCAGTCAATTATACGATCAATAGTCAATGATACGACAGTGTATAGAAAGAAACGCCTGCATTGGCCACGGACGTAGACAACGCTGTTGTTCGCTTCTTGCAGCCAATCGTGAACAACCGCATCACCAATCACGGTATTTCATGCAAACTCTGCAAGGACACCACGCTGCACCTTCCTTCTCCATAATTAAATTCCTACCTGCAAGTTTCACGTGTACAGAACATGCGTTCTTGACATCGCTCCGTCTCTGTGGACGAATCTTTTTGTGTGTTTGTGCGCGAGTGTGAGTGAGTGGGTTATTAGAGCAAGGTCGCATTGCTCTTGTAGTTCTACTAAACTCCCGCTTGGAGCACCTCAGTGTCGGTGGCCATGGCACCGCCATCTACGGACACCTGAACACACTACTAAAACTTTGGTGGATGCAGTATGCCAGGCATTGGTGTTATTTGGGTTGCATCAGTATAGGCGCTCCTATGGTCTATACAAACTCACTTTCTGTGCTATACTTGTGTACCTAAAAACATATTTCGTAAAAATTAGAACAGTGTTTTTAAAGATTTTATAATTATTTGATTCTCAATTATATTTATTAGTTTTGTAAATGTACCCATTTAACACGTATCTTTATCATTTCAGAATTAATCACGAAGTGAATTGAATCTTTAAACATTTGCTAATTAATTTCAAGCAATTTTTATTACTCATTCACATGAATAACTGCAGTTTAAAAATTTCTATCAAACGTTTTCAGAGATCTGAGTGACATTTTTCCAGAGCATTACCCATAAACAATGTTGTTCATATAAAAAATGTTACTGCAATTCTCGCAGTGTTCTGTTCGAAGATGTGCTTACATGATTTCCGAATTCTGCCTTCCAATAAACTGCAAGTAGTTTCTTTCATATCTGTTGTACATGATTTGCCTAAATAACCCATAAGTGTAATACCATATTAATTTAAGGCGTATAGTGACACGAGTCATACTGCAATATATTACCAACAGTTTTTATACGTTCAAATGTTTTACTCGGGATTCTTGAAAGCATGCTAATTATCTCCGGCTTAGATATTGTTTCTGCAAGCCAATCACCACAAGAGCGTTTTGGGAGACATATGAATCGGGAATGTTCCCTGACACTGACTGATAAAACAGATGAACGACAAGCCATTCACTGCTAATGCTTAACGAGGTAACCCATGATACACGTAGTCCAGAATGCATGGATAATGAATGGAAGAAACATAACTGTTGATCGAAGTTGAAAATACAAAGTCCGAAAAGAAAAGTACAGTACTGTATGATAACAGAATTGAAGATCCAAACGCTCGCAGACGAACTTTGAAGATAGTTTCACAGGACTTTACTTCTTGGTACGTATTTACATATTTAAGAAGTGAAAATTAGATTATTATTATTTTTTAAATTTATTTCTCCATACTCGGTAAGGGTTTTCACATGTTTAAGTTCATATTTATAATAATATTATAAGTATACTATTAATGAAGGTTATCTAGAAAGAAACTTATAAGTAACAGTTTACAAATAAACAAAATTAAATTTTACACTGTACTTATTAATTAGTAAAAAAATTACTTGGTTTATCCTTTCTGAACTACTTTGATATGTTTCTTGATGTACATAAACTTACCCAGATCCTTGAAAAATGTTAACTTTTCCTGGAAGTAAGTATTCATAAGACATTGTATAAGCAAATCGCTTTATCCCGGTAAAAAATTATTGAAATAAAAAGTTCCTTTTAAAAATTGTGACAAAAGATCAGAAGTAATTGAGTAGAGACCGATATACTTCGTAGACCACACGCATGCGCTAGTACAATAAAGGTTCATCCTAAGAGAATAAGGGCAAGAAAGGGAACTGAAATGTGTGCAAATATCGATATCGATCATTCAGTTGGTTAGTCTTGAAAGCCTCAAGCGGCGAGTTTGCACTACTATTATGAAATTAGTTTTTACCTAAACAAGAGCAATTAATGATAACTACAACCACATAAACAAAACATATTCGTGCTTTTCCGTAAAGAAAGGGTCCTGATTGAATTACTGAAAATGTTTTTGACTTTATTGTATTGACATACGAAAGCAGTTCACAGATACTTTCCTAATTTTTATATAATTTATCTCTACTGTTTTATCCCTTATCTTTCCACTACCGAGTTATCTCTGAAAATGTAAAAGCGAAACACTCCTGAACTAAGACAGTTATTCTAAGTGGATATTCTACAATCGTCAGCTTCAAAACGAATATTCAAAAAAATAATTTTCACGTAAACACAACAAGTTCACACGCCTGCATAATTAGTGAAACAATAATTTTACAGAAATGGATTTACAAGTGCTGTACTACGCATACATTTTATTTACCAGAGTACAGTTCGTATGCACATTTCGTTTTCGTAAGTTTTTTACAAAACATTCTGCAAAGTGAAGGCAAGAGATTACCCGAAACGTTTACCGGCACGGTTCATGGTGTGAGACGTAAAAAGAAGACAGTGCTGTCAAAAATATTTATAACCTCTAGTTTAGGACTGTTGGAGTGGTATGGTTTAGTATTGGCAAGGGACATTATCCGACCGGGTGGCTTCAAGTTACTAATTACGGGTCTCGATCATCGTGATTCATGTCCACCCGCAAAGACGGCTCGGCGCGGGGTCCACGAACGCCTCGGCACGAGGGGTCTGTGCCCCCCGAAAGAGCTGCGAGGGGGCACGCCAGCCCGGTTGGCGCCCCTCCGGCTGGCGCGCCCTCAGCAACGACCCTGCCATGCCGCTTTTGGAAGTGGCCCTGGAGGAGGTCGGGAATGCCGAGCGATTTACGAGCGCGGTGGAGGCATCGCTAGCCGCCAGCGTGCCGCCGCTCCTGGGGGAGGCTGGCTGCCAGTGGAACGCCGCACCGGCACGGCTACCCCTCCTGTACACACCATCCCAATCACCAGCACAGTAGCCACCGCCACTGTGACCTGCACCACCGCCCGCCACGACCATTACAACCACGATTACCACCACAACGACCACCGTTACCATCGTAACCACGACCACCACCACCACCACCACCACCATCAAAACCACGACCAACACCACAACCACGACCACCATGAAAACCACGACCAGCACCACAACCACGACCAGCACCACAACCACGACCAGCACCACAACCACGACACCACCACAACCACGACCACCATCACAACCACGACCACCACCACAACCACGACCACCACCACAACCACGACCACCACCACAACCACGACCACCACCACAACCACGACCACCACCACAACCACGACCACCACCACAACCACGACCCCCACCACAACCACGACCACCACTATAACCACCACCAACACCAACATTATCATCGCTTTGGCCCTAATCATTGCAGCTACGACCACTAACACCAGCCCTACCGTCACCACCAGCCCCACCAGCACCAGCAGAGCCACCCTCACCACCACCACCCTCACCACCACCACCACCCTCACCACCACCACCACGTC
Organism: Teleogryllus occipitalis; assembly: GCA_011170035.1. Classification (NCBI taxonomy): domain Eukaryota; kingdom Metazoa; phylum Arthropoda; class Insecta; order Orthoptera; family Gryllidae; genus Teleogryllus; species Teleogryllus occipitalis. Next base: position 2,998 of record BLKR01013030.1, on the reverse strand, counting down.
GTCCACTACACCCACGTCACCACCATTGCGACGACCTCCCTCACGAACACCACCTCTCTCATTGCCACCACAACGACCATCGCCACCACCACCACCACCACCACCACCTTCACCACGTTGCTTGATATCGTGGTTCTCATCTCCATCGCAGGTACCCTCTATTTGCACAATCTTCACAATGGCCATGGCAAGTGTTTGGTTTCTAAAATTTCAGGTTCTGGAACGCGCCCCAAATTTACTATTAATTTAATAGAAATAGTTGTATATTTTTAATATAATTTAATAATTATTCCCGAGGTACCGGAATGCCGTTCCGTCGCGTCCCGCCAGAATTCAAGTTCTGGCCATGATCGTCGTCATCAACATCGCTACCCCGGCAATTTGCTTCATTTCTCCTCTGCCGCCGTCATCGCCGACGCGACGCCTTCAACACACCCTTAATACATTCCTATTAGGCGCCTTCTGCTCTTACAACGCCCTCACAGCATGCCCCCTTCACGCCCCCACTATGCCGTCACTAAATCCTAACCATTTAGATTCCACATCGCTTGCATGCCATTAAAATGCTGATATCATTGTCGCCGTCTCCTTCTATCACTACTTTCATTGACTTCAAATGTCGCAGCTACAGTCCCTATAAACATCCCATTAGTTGCCTCAAAATTATTTCCCAGGCAGCTGCCTCTTGATAGGAGACAGTTTGATACTGAAATTCTCTGAGAGGAAAAAAAGAAGCATGTTGTCAAGGACAATTGGTGGGCGTCAACGAACTTCGTTGTGTTTGGGCGTTTCCCTCACATGTTATACATTTGTCTCAGCGTCAGAAGCTTATCACCAAATCTCTGAATATACATTCCACCAAGACGGGGAATACGTGGAAAGCGAAGAGTACAAAATCTTAGTCCAAACTTGCTACAAAATTTCCAAATAATTCCTCTGCGAGTGGTCATCTGTATAATATAACAGTAAAAAAGGTATATTAAAAGAAGCCTGTACATTCAGAAAATATTTGTTTGATACTCGATTTGTTTCATATTCCAAAATCAGTTAGAATCAGATGCATGTTTTGCTTAGAACACGAAAAATCAACACAATAAAACGGGTTAGACGCTATGTCGAGGTGTTAAACATCGTCACAGTTGTATAGCAGACAGCTCATGCTATTAGGTTTAAGTCTTCAATTTTCATGATGTTTTGGGAATTTAAATTTATTTCTCAGCGCAGGCGATGCAGGAGGCTTACGTCTACTTGACTCCCCCACTCTTGGACTGGTGATCATTACAGTAGTTTTTCGTTTTCACCGTCCGTTTCTGGAAGAATGATCATAAGTAAATGTTGATGATGAATGAAAGATAAATGAGTGTTCATGTTGTGAGATTCGAGAACTTGCTGATATGGTAAGTCAACCGCATAATTCTACAGCTGTCGGCTTTACGTAGACGGCACTCATGATGTCCAGGAGGAAGCAGCCATACGCCAACTTATCCCCTCACCCCTACCGTTTCTCAGTAGATCATAGCAGTAGTGATGTCTCTGCTGCTTCCACCTACAACTGTAGAGCGATTTTTATAAAAAGAACCGTTTTGACAGTGCTGGCAACATAACTGAACGTTCTGTGGTCGTTGTATCCTTGAGCCCATTAGACTCCCTTCTTCCATTCGTTTGTTTGCAGTTGGATAACTTGTAAATTGCTTCGACGCTTGCTTCTGTGATGTTCTCGCCCGACGAAAATATAGTGGGCGACGAGAAATAACTGAAATTAGGAAGTGCAGTGCTGTGTGCTCTTCTGTAAAAATTCTCTTTTTTTATAAAAATTGCATTGAATTACTTTTTATGTGAGAAGTATTATATTTATTTTAAAAACGAGTCTTGAATGTGAGATGCGTACTAGTTCACGTGTTTCCAGTGCCTACGCTATAAGGTGGCGAGCTGTATTCACATTCGTGGCAATTTTCTTTAACTGAACATGAGAGCATGTTAGGAGATTTTTCCATATACGTAATTAAATTTTAATATTTCTCGGACTCGCGTACGTTCATACATCTCAATGAAACTCTTAGACTTCTGCATAGTGATGTCTTCACGGGAGCCATAACCTAAAACTTCACGAAGAGGCGTGGCTGAACAGCTGCCTCTCGCAGAGGAGGACTTGTTCTCTGAATTAAATGTGACGTTCACTTGTTTTGCAAACTGTCTCATTCAAATTTGCCTCATTCTTAGACGGGTTCTTCTATATAAAGCATTATCATAATGATGAAATGGCTAGTGCTTACGCGTCCCATCACTATGCCCAGGATTCAACCCCCCGGAAAATCCATGTGAATGGGGCGAACTAAGCGATCCTTCCGTTCTTGGGGGGTCTCTTTTCCTCTGCTTCTCATTCCACCATTTATTTAAAATCATTCACATCATTATCGTTATCACCTATCATTAGACCATCACTTGCGGATCTCAATAAGCTTAGTAGTTGAAAAGCATATAGAATACATAAACAATAAATAGAAAAATAAATAAATAATAAAATAAATAAATCGAAAAATAAACCGGGAGCGGTAGCTCAGTGCATTAACTGATGTCACTGCAGCGCCTCTCACCGGGAGGTCCTATGTTCGAGTCTTGACGGCGACAGGATTTTCGACACTAGCGTTTCAGCTAGGTCGAATTCAGTCGCTGTCTGGAGGAGAATTTTAGCGGCCGGCTGCTCTGATCGGTATTTTTCCGTGGTTTCTCCGATCAACACCAGGTGAATGGCGGAGCAGTGCCCTAACAAACGGGCCACGGACCGCGCGCGATCTTTCCTTCCTCTTCCTTGTCCTATCCTCTCCCCCTTACACACACACTTACACTAACATGCACTACCACATATTCCGGGAGAGCTTAGAGCTTGTTCCGGCTGGGGCGGTGCCCCGTTGGTGGGAGAGTCCTGGTTAGGGGGAAACCCCGCTAGCCGGATCTCGCCATCCAGTGGGGGAAGATCACCGCCATCTCCCGAGAAAAA
>BLKR01013029.1:0-14171 GCA_011170035.1 Teleogryllus occipitalis | reverse complement strand
GCGAGCGAGCGGCCGGCCGGCCGGCCGGCCGGCCGGTTGGGCGGGCGGGTGGGCGGGCAAATGGGTGGGTGGGCGAGTGGGCAAATGGGCGTGAGGGCGGGCGAATGAGCGGGTGGGCGAGCGGGAGGGCTCGGGGGCCCGGCGAGAGACGGGCCGAGGGGCGGACGGGTCGTTTACCGCCTCAAGGCCCAGGCTGCGCCGAGGCGGCGGAGGCCTACGACGCAACATCTAAAGAAGAACGCCAATATTTCACTTGTCAGGTCGACAGGCCGCCTTTCCATCAGTGTCCGAGCCATCAATCGCAACCGTTATTCCCGCGAAATGCTTCTCCTCGCTTCGTCTCCGCCTCCGCCTCCGCCCCTCATCCCCTCGACTCCTTCGGCCCCAAGCCGCACGGCCGGCCTCTCCGCACGGCACCGCCAGCGCATTATGGCACTGGATTCCATTCTTTTGCAATCTAGACAAGAATTTGACACGTCGATATTATCAAACATCAAGAATCTACACTTATATATCAATTATAATTTTTTCTGAGATTAAAGAAATGTTTCAGTTTGTTTCTAAAAGTTATCATAATAAAATGTCATATCTATGTCATATCTATAAAATGTCATATCTAATATAATGTCATATTTACAAAATGTCATAATTTTCCTGATTTTTCTTATGATTCATGTCCTCTTCTTGGCACTATCAGATTCCTGCATCATCTCTCCTTGGTGCTACTGATACTAGATTTGGTATCACTCTAGAGTGTGTTCGATTTAGGAAAATTGATATCAGTACTGTTAATATCGAAAACAGAAGAAACGATAAATCATATATTGGAATTATTATTCTCACGTCCTTGCGCGTCACACGTCACTCCCCCCTGTCCGTTACAACTTCCGTGTTGCGCTCCTCCACTAAACTCGGACCTCGTCCACTGACTGCTTCACCATCCGCCGACCATTCTTCACATTTTTCATCTGTTCATTGAGCACCTCCTGGTAAATATTTCTCCAAATTCTTCTTTTCTTGTTTCCATCGCCTTTCTGTCCTGCATCCGTTACTCTTTTTTATTTTCTTCGCAAATTCTGTTATTTTCTGTTTTGTGCTGTTCGTATTGCAAATATTGGGTAAGTAAGTCAACCCTCACTTCTGTCAATCTCTAAGTACTTTCAAAAAACATCCGACAACGCTATATTGATACTAACCACAGTTCCAACGTAATATTCGGCGCTACATTCACACGCTTTGCCTATTTTATATCAATCCTTTGACTCCCACTTGTTATATCCTTTCCAGCACTTTCTTCTCGATTCCCTATACGACATCGTGCACTTGCCAATTACTATCACTAACAATGATTACACGCCCACTGCCATCGTCACCGCCATCGTCACAACCCTCGTCACTGCCATCGCTATCGTCCCCACTATCGTCGTCACAGCCGCCCCCGCCCAAGATCCCGCCCTCGCCACCTCCATCAAGGTATCTGCCGTCGCGACTATCGACATCTGCGTCTAGCCGCCGTCGACATCATCGCAACCAACATCGTCACCGCCATCTCCATCGTCATTTCAACGACCATCGTCACGTCAACCACCATCGCCACCTCAACCACCATCTTCACCTCAACCATCATCATCACCTCAACCACCATCGCCACCTCAACCACCATCTCCACCTCAACCATCATCATCATCTCAACCACCATCGCCACCTCAACCACCATCGCCACCTCAACCACCATCGCCACCTCAACCACCATCGCCACCTCAACCACCATCGCCACCTCAACCACCATCGCCACCTCAATGACCATCGCCACCTCAACCACCATCGCCACGTCAACCACCATCGCCACGTCAACCACCATCGCCACCTCAACCACCATCGACACCTCAACCACCATCGACACCTCAATGACCATCGCCACTTCAACCACCACCTCCACCTCAACCACCACCTCCACCTCAACCACCATCGTCACCTCAACCAACATCGTACCGCCACCTCCATCGACACCGCCATCCCCACCATCACCGCCAACGCCGTCGCCACCGCCACCGCCGCCTCCGCCGAGGAGTCCGCTGCCGCGACCGTCGCCGTCAGCGTCGCCGCCTCATGCCGGCCTTCCTGCTCCTCCCCGGCCATATATATCCCGCGTGCTGATTGATGAATATTGATTAGCCCGCGTCCGTCGGCGGAAGGGCCGCGAAGGCAGCTCACCTGGGAAATAGCTCATTTCTCCGCCCCTCCCCGCTCCCCGCTCCCCGCCCCTCCCGCTCCCCGCCCCTCCCGCTCCCCGCCCTCCCCACCCCGCCCGCCCCGCCACGCGTCATTATGGCGGCTGCTCATTACCTAAACGCCAGAGCCAAGACGAAGGCGGAGGAGGAAACGGTGCGAGCGACGGAGGAGATAGAAGGAGAAGGAAAAGGAGGAAGAAGTCGTAAAGGAGAATGAGAAACATGTAGAAGAGACGGAGGTACAGATCGGAGAGGAGACGAGAGTCATGGGAGTAAACGAAGAAAAAAGGAAGAAAGAGAAGCTAGAGGACCAAGCGGAGGAGGCTAAAGAGGTAGAGCAGATGATGACGGAGAAATATGTGATAGAGAAGAAAAGAGGGAATAGATGGAGAGAACGGCCAAAGAGGAAGAGCATGAGATAGGGGAGAAGGATGGAAAGGTGAATGTAGAGAACGTGTGAGAGGAGAAAGATGTGGAGATGTATGAGAAGGAAGGCTATAGCTGAGAAGAAAGTAGAACAGGAGAAGAAATAATGAAGAGGAAAAAGCAAAGGAGGAGTGTTGAGAGGAAGAAAACGAAATAATGGAGGTAGAGATGCAGAAAAAACAATGCAAAGGAAGATACGAAGAACAACCCGATGAGGTCTTAGAAAATGAATGAAATTATGAACAAGGACGAGACAGAATACGAAGAAGAGGGATGGAGGCGTAGGAGCAGGCTGGAGAAGTTGAAGAATACGGAGGAGGGCGACGCAGATGGTGGGAAGGTGGAAGTAGAGGCGTAGTAGCAGGCTGGAGACGTTGGACAATGCAAAGGCGGGCGAGGCAGACGGTGGGAAGGACGTGGAGGTGCAGGAAGAGGCGAGGAGGTGCCTGGTGGCTGAGGGGGCGAGGCAGAGCGTTTCTGCGAGTGTGGCCTGCCCGGGGCCCCGCGCGCGTAATGTTTCTAACCTCCGCCCCCGCCGCCTCTGAAGACGCCGCTGGTCGGGTGATGGGCCTGTCCGTCGGTGACCTCGCCCACGGCGCGGCCTTGTTACGTCAAAGGCGGATAAAAATCGCTGCTGCTTGGGTCGGGGTGCAGGGTGGTTTGACAGGATACCTACCTGTTGGTAACGATGAAATATCAGCGGGGTAATGGGAATTGTTGCAAATGGATAACTTTGCGGAACGCACAGACTTTCCAAGAACAAAAGCAAATGAATTTGCGAAAATACAGTACGTTTCTGAAAATAAATTTCGTAAATACACCTTTTCACATCAATTTCTTACCATCATCTTGTGTCACAAATTAACGAGGAAACAGACTGAAATACATTGTTTCAAAGTATTTGTTATTAGTTGAGAACATACTTTTATTTGGGAGATGAGTTTCGAAAGAATATAGTTCAAATCTTTTATTTCAGTAAATAATTAACAGGATTTAACACAAGATAATATTGTTAACAGGATGTGTTTTCATTCCAAAATATAATTTCATTTTTTCTATTGCAACAAATTTTATCTGCTATCTGTAACTAAAATTTACATGTATCTATTAATTGTAATTTAATTTTGTATCTTATTTTGTATTTTATTTGTAATTTTGTTATATTTTTCTGTACCTTGTAGACCGATGATGACGACAAAGCCGTCAAAAGCCGGCTATCTTAATAAAAATAATATGTTGACGAGATGATCTCTTTTATTTCTTCTCTTTCAGAATCCTTACTGGGCGCTAATTTTGAAAGTGATTCGAATTTGAAAGTTGATAAAATAGTTATCAGCAAATCTTTTGTAGAAATATTGAGATATTATTAAAAATGTGAATTTCTATGTGCCTCTTATCAGAACCCAAATAATTTTTAAAGTGCTTTCCATATAGAAAGTGGTATTTTCTTACCAAAACCGTCAATTTAGCGATGGGCCAATTAAAAACTAGATCCTGCTTGGACCAGGTGATAATTCGCTCTCCGTATTCGAATAAGTCTTTAAATCTCAGTGTCATTGCTTTGCTTTAAGAGATTGCCTCCAGTCGGCTATTTCCTTCCAGCTGGGAACTCGAAGTGGGAAGCGACAATCGCTCTGCCTCCACAAAGCCATAAACGCAGAATCAAGGCTGCTCTCTTCGCTTCGCCTCGGCTAATGACACGCCTCCCGCGGCGCCATGCCACGACGCCTAGCCAGAGCGTGACGGGAGCGTGAAGGGAGCGTGACGAGAGCGTGACGAAAGCCCGCGATGGTCGGCGACGCCTCGCCCAGCCTGATGACGTCTTCATTTCAAAGAGTACAGACCCTTTCGTATCGTTCTTTGTCGTAATTCCGGAAACCGCAAAAGTATCGTCCGCGACTTACAACTTGCATTGTAGAATTGAAGAATGGCAGAAAAGACGTTCAGAAAGTGTCGGAAATACAACTGGCTGGGTTGAGTATCATTAACCCCAGACTGGGGAAGAATTCAAGGGGCTGGTCGCTCTGGGAGGTGGTTTTCCCTGGTTTCTTCGGTCAATATCACGTGAATCCCGGGTACTAATAATACTAGATCGCGCACGATCTTTCCTTTCTCAACATTCTCTTTTCTCCTCTTAACACCCACAGTTTTTTTCATGCCTTCTACTACCATCCACATCGGGAGGCCAGGCAGAGGCTTCGAGATTACCCCGGCTAGGGCGGTGTCCCGCTCAGGGAGATCCGTGGGGAGGAAAACCTGCTAGTGGACGTGTTAGATATTGCTCACCGTCCAACAGAGAGAAACACAGTTAACTTTTGGAATATAATATGAACTACACTTACGGAACTAATGACCTCAAAAGTTGGCGCGCTCGGAATCGATACTCACTCAATTGATGAAGATATGTACAGAGCTTGCGTAGTTGCCCGTTCGAAAAGATTGTTGAAAAAATGTAGATCTAGAGATTCCAGGTTCGAATGCCGATGGTGGCAGGAGTTCGATGTAGTTTGGTCAAATCTCTCAGTGCCTGAATGAGAAATCTAGAGTCCGACTTCCCTGAACGCTCGTTTCTGCGGTTTCTTCTGATTAATGACAGGCAGATAACGGAGCAAAGCCCTATGGCCTATAGCGTGCTCTCCTTCCTTCCCCATTCAGTCCTCTGCCCTATTCTTAAAGTTGGTCGATTCCCAATTGAACTATGACTCGTACCCACTTACATATACTGAATTATAAACTCGTGGCTTCATTAATCTTTTTCTAACAAAGTCAGGTTCTTACGAATTACCTAAGTTTCTACAATATTTTTTTTATAATTTTCATCCGAAAGTTACCTCCCAATTTAATTTGGTGGAGATGTACAATATTCATACTGTCATATCTGACTACATATTGGTTATCAAAAGGGGGCGGATTTCAATGTAATGTCATTTTTTTCTTTTAACTTTTGAACAATGCCATTAAATTTAGAAATTAATTTTATGATATGACAAAAGGAAGTGTACCATTTTTATTTGTCTTTTTTTTCACATTTTTCGTCGATTTCGACTAATAAGTCATTTTTTGCTTTTTACGTCAGTTTTAATGCCTTTTCCTGATTTCATCGATTTTAATTTCATTTTAATGATACTTGCTTCAAACAATATTTACGGGATTCAACAAATGCTCACCACACAATTCCTGAGTAGCATTTTCGGTTTCTTCGCTCCTGTATCGTCATGTCCACCGCTGTGAGTACTGTGTAATCTAAGATTTCTGTGACGCTTATCGCTGTTGTCACTTCGGCCGATTTCGCGGTAAATAAAGGCAGAGATTTTTTTTGTAAAAAACAGTTCAAATCAAACATTTGCATTCTGAGTTCATTTGAACAAAAGGAAGAAGTCTCTATCACATATCCAACAACTTGAGCAGTTCGTCTGAAGTGGTTTGGATCAACTTTTTTACGTCATTTTTCTTTGTTTTTAGGGCATTTTTAAAACATTTTAAAAGCATTTTATTGATAATTTTTGACGACGTTTTAGGTCATCAAAATCCACTTCCTAGTTTTCAATCTTTCTACCAACGCATGATGTAAAACAATTTAAAAGCATGGTGGGGGTGGTTTAATTATTTGTTGGCCGTCACCGAACACACACCGTGCAAGTGGCCTTTCTCTGCGAAGTGTGCGCTTGCGGTGTCGGGAGGGAGAGGCGCGGCTGACCGCTTGAGCGGTCGGCGACGCGGCGACCCGCGTGGAGCTGCTGTCGGCGGCGTGGCGTGGCGCGGAGTGGCGTGGCGTGGCGTGGCGTGGGGCGGCGTGGTGCTCAAAGATGCCGCCGAGTCGTAGCTGCTCCATCATCTGCCGCGCGCCATCGCTCCGCGCCCCCTGTCGGCCTACGCGGAATCCATTACGCTCGTTTACCGCTGCAGAGGTGCCAACGTCTGGGTGGGACATCCCACAACGATTGCACGCTGCGCCTGTGATTCTACCGATTGTATTTTAGGGCACTCGTACGTTTTAGATCTCAAAGTAAACATTCAAAAGGAGGAACCTCCATCTAACGTTGATATTACTTGACGTTCGTAGAAATTACTTGAATTGCCGTGTACCGTATAATCTATTAAAGGAAGAGGCAGGCAACCACATTTCTGGGCCCTCACTTTTTTTTTGTAATTTACCTATGACATTTTCTAGTCATTAACTGTATCAAGTATTAACTGTATCAAGTATTAACTGTATCATTGAATTGCAAATTTTAATGATACAGTTAACTAATACTGTCTCGCATTAAAGGAAATAGTTACATTGGTAATATTGAAATGTATTTTTTTTGTGGTAGAAAATGTAATTTCTGACACACTAAACCCGCAGTTATAACTTGACAAAGTTCAATTCAAACGCAGCGCCTGTGGCGCATATCTGCGTTTATTTCGATAGCCAAGAACAATAGTCATTTCTAAGTTTTACAAATGAAACAAACATGAATAAATTTAATGGTTATATTAATTGCAGAACATTTTACAGAAAAGAAAGAATACTATTTCACATAAGCGTGCCTTCATTATATCGAAGTGAGCGAATAAATTCTGATTACCATAATCAGCGATCAAAATTTCTTAAATAAAAAATGTATTTGTTACGTCTTCGTTGAATATATTACCTTCCTTAAATCTATTTCCTTTCTTAAGAATGTTATCTATATCTTACAATCACTACCACCGGCCACAATGAGAAGCATTGGAATATAATTTGAAACCGCCGTCTTTTTGCGAACTGATACCGTATCAAACCATGCGCGGAAAATTCCAATTTACCATTTTGAATTTTTATTCCAATTTTCAAAAATACAGAGTGTGCGTCGAAAGTAGGACCAGCTCTCCGTTCTTTACGGTTCTTTGCTACATATGTGAAACAAAATTGATGGAAAAAATTGGAGTCGTTATTCAGAAAATAATAGTTTAAAATTTAAAAACTATCTATGTTTCTTACAAAATTACGCAAAAATCTAGCTATATTTTCGAAAAAAGAATATGACCTATGTGAAGATCTGTTTCTGATAAACACATTTCATTAAGAAAAAAAAAATCTTCAAAATTGTTGTAGGAACGTGCCGAATAAATTTTGAATTTTTGAAAAATTAGGTTTTTCAACGTAAGTGAGACCTGTGTTATTATCTTAAGCGTCCTTTACGCTATCCGAGGTCAAAATTTAATTTAAAAAATGCTGGTTTAATTTTAAAAAATTGGTAAAAGTACGTAAATTTGGAAAAAGCAAAGCACTGTTTTTGAATAGTTAAAATAGCAGGAGTTCGAGATTTAGCTATACAAATGTCATTTATTCAACTGTTTATATTTAAAACGATCTCAGAAAAATAAATAATAACTTTTAAACTTTAAGAAGGCTAAGTAGCAATAAACTTTAAAGCAGTACAATAAAATATATTTTGATTTAACGGAGCGACCGGACCACGGTTGACTTCAAACAGCAATCTCTTCATAACAGAAACATATCTTGTCAATATCTTGTATTGAGGATGGGATCCACTTAAATTTCCAGATTTCTGAATTAGCAACAAATCGGTATTGCTACGTGAAATGCTATCTGTATTCAAAATTGCTAATATTTTCAGTCATCTTTCCTATGATCTGAAAGACGTTTTAATCTACTTACGCAATTATGTAAAAAAAAATTCAAAACATGTTATATTAATGATCAGCAGCAATTGCTAATGTTCATAAGATGATGTTCTTCAAGATCTGAATAAATCTTACAATTCTCCCTTCGAACAGAAGCATCTACTATTGAACTAATTTGTCATAACAAACGTTGGAGAATATTTTTTCCCGTGTGAAAGAAAGACAAATTTGGAGAACTACAGATTATACACGGTTGTCAACATCGAGTGACGATTCTGTGCCCGGGAACTACACGATAATCATCTCCTAGCGTTGATAATGGAGCTCACTTTCAAATGTCGACAGTACAAAATTTGTGTGACGCCCCATCATAATACTTCTCCAGCCCGCATGAATAATCTTGCACAACAAGCAACAGTTTTGTGGATCGGAGCAGCGTCCGCGGCAGTCGTTGAGGCTGTCTGCTCTCGCAGCGGCATGAGAGGGAACCCCACAGTTGCGGTGGGCGGTGACGGCGCCCAGCCGAGAGTAATTTGGACTCGCCTTCGATCTTCACCTGAGAAGACTATGAAGCGAGGAAGGTGTAAAGGTCACTTAAGCTGTGACGGCAGCACTAGAGGCAGCATGACCGGTGAGTACAGAGCCAAGGAGAGTTGTAAAAGTGGTAAAGGATGCGGTGAGTGGTGAAAGTGTGGGCAGAAGAGGTGGCATACGAAGTGAGGGAGGAGTATTGGAGAAGAATATTAGTGAGGACGTGACGGAAGGAGGAGGAAGTAACAAGGGAGGAAGAAGGAGAAAATTGTGGGTGAAGAGAAAGAGGAAGAATAGGAGAAGAAGGCATTAGATGTGGACTGGTAGGATGACCGTAGGTAGAACAAGTAGTGACAGTGACCCATGCGGCAGCACAGTTGCGACAACTACGGCGATCTCGGTGGCGACGCGGGCGGGAAAGTAGACTTCAGTCATGGATCGCTGTCTGCAGGAATTGTCACGTCGATAGAGATTGCGATTTTGCAGTAATAATGACGTTGGTAACGTTTAAATTAGCCTAAACAAGTGCTCCTGTCAGATGAAGACAACTGGGTCTCGTGCCTTTCTACTTTTTCTACATCAACCGAATGGAACGCAAATGGATGAAAATATCTTTACTGATAATTAGAATCTGCAACATTACTAGCATAGCAACTATTTACTATCTCATTATTTCACTAACTTACATTTATCAGATAGTATTTTCCTGATAATGTTGTGTACAGAGTGGCAAACATTTAATAAATTTTAATGTAGAATAATTGTACTAAGCTGTGTAGTCCATATGGCTATGTTGGCAATATTTATGCACGGAAGTAAGTGTTAGTAGTTCCAAATCCGTGAATAGTTCTCAGTAAAGAACATCCCAATCCCCATTTTATCATGCTGTACATTCATCATCATATTTTTTAACAATTTTTTTAACGAATACTTTATAAGGTCATGCAACCAACATTTACCTGCATCATATGATACTGCTCAGGAGAGAGGGAAATGACTGTTTCAGCCTTGCGTTTAAAAATAATCATTCTGATAAAGCAAATAAAATATTCTTCAGAAGCAAATCAGAAAATGCAATTTAATTTAAGGATTTAAAACAAAAGCTACTAAAGACTAGTTAAGACATTCACAGCAGAAGAAAAATTAATTTTTTGACGTTAAAATCAACTTTAAAAATCAGACTTTCTAAATAAATGAACGTATAATAAATTATTAATATAAATAAATGAAAAAATACAAAAAATACCAAGAATTACAAATTAAAGAAAATACACACAAATAAAGACAAATTAAATCAATAAATAAACAATAAACAATAAATAATAAATAATAAATAATAAATAATAAATAATAAATAATAAATAATAAATAATAAATAATAAATAATAAATAATAAATAATAAATAATAAACAAATAGATAGAGAAATAAGTAATAAATAAAAATAAATATATATAAATAAAAAATTAATAAATAGATAAATAAATAAAAACAAACGACTTTCAAAAGCCCCAGAGAGATCAGAGCCGAAGCCAGAGGGACGCGCCCTGTTTGGTGGAGGCGGCGCGGCGCGGCTGTGGCAGGCAGCGTCGCAGCGGCGGGAGGCGGTTTGCGAGGCGGCGGGAGCGGCGTGACGGGGCGAAGCCGGCCGAGGAGGAGGAGGAGGAGGGGGCAGAGGACAGGTGGCCGGGGCGCCCCGAGGCTGACAGTCGCCCTATCACCTGTCCGCGAGCGGACACTAGCTGCTCCGGCCGCGCACGGCTCGATTGGCGGTCAAGCGCGCGAGGTGCGTGATGAGTGTCGCCCGAGAATGTTTCATTTGTTTCCGCTCGCAGTGCCAACACGCGCGCGGAATTCATGAATGCGCGACAGAGTACGGATAGGAGGAAGGGAATGTACAAGAAAAGAGCGGAATGAAGAACAATAAGAGGGGAGGAGGTAAAGGGAAGGAAGAAATGAAATAAAAAATAGCAATAATAAATAATTCCCACTTCAAAGGATAAAAACCTCCTACTGAAAAACTAAAAGACGAATTGTATTTGTATTTAGGCATTATATGTTCAGTAGGGGGCAATTGGCCTCGAGCTCGTTAGATCTCGGGATTCCTTGTCGGTCACCTAACCAGGAACTCCCATGTCTCGAATTCACTTAACCTTCGAGACTTCACGTCGTTAACGAATTCGGCTTGAAACACCGGTTTTGCGATCGTGGCCTTTCAGTAAAACCATCCCAGCATTCACCTGGATGACTGAGAGAAACGACGAAAACTCCGGTCAGGATGACCGACACGGAGATTGAACCTGGGCCTCCCGAATGCGAAGTCAACGCTCTGCCCCCTATGCCACTTTGCTCGGCAAATAATATTTATTCTTAAATTCTATTTACATAGCTAACTTATGGCCTAGCTTACAAACTAGATAAGCGGATGGAAGGCGGAATAGGCAGAAGTGATAAATAAGAATAGTCGAAAGTAAAATTGCATTTAAACCTCATACTTTTGCGCAAATTGAACTCATTTTTCTTGGGTTCTTATAAAACATTAAAGTGTCAATTTGTCGTGAAAGAAAGAATTTTTCAACTGCGGGTAGAAACTCACTCTCAAGAAATCACTCACGTAAGCTTCAATCCAGCCTGAAAACATCCCGTTGCGTTACAGTCCCCAAAGAAAAGGGATGCATATGTAAGTTCTCCAAAACAGTCACCTTTATTTCGTCCAAACGCATCAGACGCCTTGTAGGAAACACATTGCTCAACGCTACACGCTTGTTTGCGGTAGCCCCCCCCCCCTGCCGGCGCCCCCGGGAAGAAAAATACGACCAGAAAGAGCGCCTCCACACGACCGCGGCACGGCGCAGCTACGTCTAAAAGACCTCACAAATAAACACGCTACAGCATAATTCATTTTGATTGATATATATTAAAATGTTGAAAAGTCGAGCGTCAGAATCCTTTCACGGCACCCGGCAACAACTAGCCGCGGCCGCTCCTTCCGTATAAATATAAAGGGGCTGCTTTAGTCTCGGGGTTTCGCTCTTCGTTCTCTCTAGCTGTCAAGACGTTTCTTTGCAGGCAGGCCGCCGCCCCCGCCCAACCTCTTGCTGCGCAGCTCTCAGCGCCACCCCACCGCAACTACGCCGCCCCGCCCCTCTCGCTGCCTCCTCCGCCCCCATTCACAATCGCCCGCGCCCCTGCTCCCACCACGGGCCGCGCCGCTTCCACTGCAGTCCCACCCACGCCGCACCCCGAGGCACACTCCTCTTCCAAGGTTTTACCGACTCCACCTCCAAACCCCAACGACTCCACCTCCCCAACGTTTCACAGACTCCATCACCAAAATCCAACAACACCACCGACCCCAGCATTTCAGCGACTCTATCTTCATAACCCAACGCCTCCACCGACCCCACCAATCGCAACAACGACAATTACACTGACCGCCTCAATCCCACAAATCCTCACCTCCTCGACTCCCGCAGACCGCACGTAAGGACTCTAAGCCTATTGCCCCCGCCTTCACACTGCCAACTCCACTGTGTCATTCGCCACGCAACTCCTACACGTACCTATCGTGTACTCTCCACCGGCACCATCGCCCTCTGTGCAGGACCTCGGCACCCGTCGCCCCAACACCTCTGCCCCGTAGGCTCTAGTTCTCCATCCGGCCTTGCCCTCTCTGGCACCCCTGCCGCCCCCGCTGTCACCTTCATTGGCCCCTTCCGCGCTCCTTGGCCTCGACCTCGCTTTCTGCAATTCACAAGGACCCCCTCCCCCTTTCACCTCTTCTCTCGGCCTCTCCCCAGCCCCACGATGTCCCGCACTCCTCCTCCAACTCTTCCTCCTCATCCTTGCGGTTTTATTTCTCCCCGCACACGATCCTTTTCTTCCCTTTCCCCTCTCACTCTTACTCAACTTCCACTAACCCACTTCCTACAATTTTTTTTTCTCCTTCATCTGCTCCTTGTTCCCCCTCTTTTGCTGCATGCACTCTCGCGCGACAAGGAGCTCAATTTTTCTGCCCGTCGCGTCGAGGCCCCCGGCAGGGCCCCTCCGCCACTCGCGCGGGGGAGAGGGGGGCGTGGCCCCGTTCCCCCTCCACCTCCCCGCCCGCCCGCCCGCTCAGCCGCAGAGAGAGAAAAAAAACTTTCCGGGCGAACACGGAAGAGAATAGGAGAGCGGGCGCTCGCGAGGCACCAGCGGGGCGTGGGGGCGGCGACGGGGAGGGGGGGGGTTAGTGCAGGAGGGCAGTGAGGGCTGAGGTTGGCCCCTCTGCACCTGTTGCGTCCTCCCCCTCTCTCCGCACAAACAACGCCGCCGCCCCCGCCCCCGCCGACGGCCGGCGGCGGGCGGCGCGCCGCAGAAAAATTCAATGAATTTCAAATGCCCTTTTGATAGTAAAACTATACAATTAAAAACGCGATCTGAGAGGGGATGCGAAGGAAAGCGATTGAAATGAATTGGGGTGTCAGGGGAGATGCAGGGAGTGAAATTGTGAAAGAGAACATGAGAATTGTAGGGGTTAGGAAGTGAATCACGAGAAGTGAAGATATGAAATGAGAGTATTATTTGAAATGAACAATAGTCTGTGAAAAGGCGAGTGCTAGTAAGTATGAAGGAATGAATATCACTGTGAGCTCTTTACAGTAGTTGAAAGGCTGTTCATTGGGTAAATAAAATTCAATTACTGCTAATGAAAGCTTTCGTAGCCTGATGGTCTATGGTCACTAGGTTCCTTTCAAGAAAAAGTGTTCACTTGTTCAAAATGTAGTTTGTCATACACATGACTGATAGTCAACAATAAAAAGACGATTAATTGAGAAGGCGGCGGAAATTGTCAGAGAAATAATAAAATAGTGTGATTCTTATAGGAAATTTAAAAAAACGTAAGACGATGTTGTGAAATGAGCGTTAAGGGAAACTAATAAGGCGTACGTATAAAAAATATGCATTTTCTCTGAAGCGTAGTTATTATCTAAAGTTTAGACATTGGGTACAATTTTTGTGTATGAAAGTGTTCTTGTACTTTACGTAATACTTACAACCCTCTTTAGGAAGAAAAAGGTTTTTTTAAAGTGCGTAAAAAATTCATTTCTATTTCTTTACTTGAGTAACGTTTACAATCACTAAATCGACAAAGGTGGCTGAAATGACGTCACTACCCGGGCTAGACAGCTCGAGCTGCCGAGCTAGACAGCTAGGTCGAATTCAGCCGCTGCCTGGAAGAGAATTGTAGGGGATAGCTGCTCTGATCTGTAGTTTTCCGTGGTTTCTCCGACCAATATGAGGCGAATCATGCACTACACCACTACTACTACACATGCCGGGAGACCGGTCGAGGGCTTACAACGTGTTTCTGCTGTAGCGATGCCCCGAT
>BLKR01013028.1:0-14179 GCA_011170035.1 Teleogryllus occipitalis | reverse complement strand
AGTAATAGACTTCGGCATTTTCTGAAAAAATATTCCCGCCCTTGAGCAAGTCATTTTTTACAAAAACCACTGATTCGTAAATAAAAAGACACGGTAATGGTAGAATTCCTAGATTAATGAAGAGAGGATTACATGAATCACGTGGGTGGGATTTGGTTATTATTCGTACAATTCGTTTTTGTAATCTAAGTCTGGGAGCTATAAGATGTATTTCCCCAGAATATTATGCCATATCTCAGGCGGGAATGAACATTCGCGAAGTATACACAACGAGCAGTATGAAGGCTGACTGAATTTGCAAGAATTCTGAACGCGTAGCATAATGAACTTAATTTTGTGTTCAATTCATTTAAATGGACGTTCCATTTAAGGTTTGACTGAATTGAGAGATCTAAAAATTTTGTTGCATTAACATGAGTCAATGGTACACTGTTCATTTTCAGTGGAGCACAGAATTGTTTATTTGAAATGGAAAACTGCATTAAAACCGTTTTCTTTTCGTTTACTATTAATTTGTTATTTCGGAACCAATTTGAAACATCTGATATTGTACTGTTTACGGTTTCTTTATTGCAAAGGATGTTCGTATCATCCGCAAAGAGAACCGTTCTTCCGTTTCGAATCGTTGAGGGCATATCGTTTACGTAAAGTAGGAACAGAATAGGGCCTAAAATCGATCCTTGAGGAACTCCACATGCAATGGGCAAAGAGTCGGAAAGGTGCGTACGTAATGTTCCATCATTCCAGCAAGGTATTTCAACTCTCTGAGATCGTTGTTTAAGGTACGAACATAACCAATCTAGAGCAATACCACGAATTCCATATGAAGGTAATTTGGAAAGTAAAATGTCATGATCAATGACGTCAAAAGCTTTTGAGAGATCTAAAATAATCCAATAGGTGCCTCGTTTTGATCCAATGATGAGGCGACATCTTTAAGAAAAGAAAATATAGCTGTTTCCGTTGATTTTGATTTTCTAAATCCATGTTGGCAATCTGAAAGCGCGTCGTGTTTAGTGAGAAAGGTTTCCATTCGTACGTAAAAAAAAGTCTCTCTAATATTTTTGAAAAAACTGATAGAAGAGAGATGGGCCGATAATTTTGAATTTCATTTTTGTTGCCTTTTTTGAAGAGCGGCTTAAGTTTAGCTGTTTTGAAAATATCTGGAAACGTTCCAGTGCATAAAGATGCATTAAATATGTGAGTTAACGGGTGTATAATGGCATACGCACAAGTCTTTAACAAAGAATCTGGGAATTCATCTAAACCGGACGAATATTTATTTTTTAGTTTACCGATTGTTTTGAGAATTTCATAGGAAGAAGTTTCGGAAACGAACATTGTGTCTAAAATTTTGGGTGAACTGTCTGTTTTTGAATTTTGTGGCTGAAAACCCTTAGTGAGATCGGCAGCAATTCTAGAAAAGTATTGGTTAAAGAGATTAGCCACTGTTGCCGGATCGTTGACATTTATATCGTTATATTTTAAAACAACATTCTCTACGGGTTTTCTAGTTGATTTGGTAGTATTTTTTATTATATTCCACATTGATTTTGTTTTATTATTTGAGTTCAAAATATCCTGATCGTTTTTCATGATTTTTGCCTGCCTTATGACTTTTCGTAACAATGTTTTGTATTTTTTAAAGTAGATAAGGAAATCTTGAGATACGTCATGACGTTTAGAAATGAAAGAAAGAATTCGCTTGTTTTTACAAGATGTCCTAATCCCTTGTGTTATCCAAGAATTGCTTTTCCGTGAAATATTTAATTTTCGTTTTTGAAGAGGAAAGCAAGTGTTAAAATGAATTGAAAGAGTTGAAAAAAAAGAATTATATTTCTCGTTTGTATCAACAGTATTATAAACCGCTTCCCATGACTCCTGCATCAAGTAGTCTATGAATAATTTAATTTTACTTTTAGTAAACAATCTAGTCATACGTGTATTATTTATTGTGTCAGTGATCGCATTTCTTATAATGGTAAGAATTTGTGCATCGTGGTCACTGTATCCTAAATCTTTTGTTTCAACTTCATATCGAGTAGTAGTTTTGTTAATTATAATTTGATCAATTGCCTTCATCGAATTTTGTGTGATTCGTGTAGGTACATTAATTGTAATGTCTAAATTGAAGGAATTAATTAAATTGAGAAACTTTTCTTTCTCGCAAGATTCGACCAGAAAATCAATGTTAAAATCTCCGCATACAACAATGGATTCAAAAGAGCGATTGCTGACTTTGTTAAGTGTTATCTCCAGGTTTTCTAAGAACAAAATATAATCTGCAGTTCTCTTTGTTGGAGGTCTGTAAATGCAAAGTATTATCACTTTTAGTGAAGTAAGATGTACAACAGAAATTTCGAAAATATTTTCAATGGAATACACATTTAATTCTGCCGAGGGGATAGAATCAATATTATTTCTAACGTAAATACAAGAACCACCATACGTAGGACCTTTATGCGATTCTCTCTCTCTACAATAAAAGCCTGCGAGGTAAAAGTTTGGAATTTGGAAAATGCTAAGTTCATTAGGAGATAACCAATGTTCTGTAAAGCAAAGAACGTCCGTTTGATTTAGATCGCTCTGTAGAGCTGCCTCGATAAACTCAGTTTTATTTGAAAGGGACTGAACATTATGGTGAAGAATGTTTATTTTTTGCAAGTACCTACACGAATGTTTTTCTGCTGCATCTGACTGTAGTTGCTATATATTTACTCCATTTTTACCTCGAGTGCGTGGTCGAAGGTTGTAGTGTGTCCGGGCAGTGACAGGTTGTGAGGAAGATGGGGCATCAGATGAAGACGAATTGGTAGTGGGAATGGGAGAAACGGGAGTAGGTTCAGAGGAAGAGGCAACAGGGTTCGAAATAAGGGTGGGGGTGGAGAACGTAAGGAAGGCGAAAGGGACGGATTTTTGGCAGGAGACTGCGTAGGACTGGAGTTGATGATGTATTGTGCAAGTTTGTTACCGACTGCATGTTTTCCAGCAAGGTTCATGTGAAGACCATGCCGGGTGAAGTGTTTTGCTGAGAGGAAATTCATTTCAAAAAGTGTGACATTTGTTTCTCTCAGCTGCAGTTTCAATTGTTGGTTTGCGTGCTTAATCTCGCTGCATAGTGTTGGTCTGTTGTACCAGAAGGGCAGAGTCGAGACTACAATGTTAGTATTTTGGGCGGCACATTGTAATTTGTTAACATGTTGTTCAGGTGTAAAGTTACCGCCCAAGTTAATGTCATTCTGCCCTCCTATGATAATGACTGTGTCCTGATTGGTCATTGTTTTCGTGTGGGTGTCCAATTCTGCAGTCACATCTGCAAACCTCCCGTTAGGTTTAAAAATAGATGAGACTGAGAAATTGGAGGGTAACTTCCTACTGAGAATGGAGGAAAGATGGCGGCCATGACTGTCAGCTAAAATAAGTACCTGTTTTTTAGGCTCAGTAGGAATGTCTTTGTTTTCAAGTGAGCTAGGATGCGCAGCTTTACGTGTTTTGGTTTTGACGCGCTTCCTACACTCCGAATAAAAGAAGAATGTGGTTGACAGTTCGGTGTGGAAGGGGGTGGCGTTGCCGCGTACTGCGCGCTCTACCACGTGCTTTGAACAATAGGACGAACAGGTGACAGAAATCGGGAAAAATCGTAACACGTAAAAGAAAGAAAATAAATAAGGAACTTACATTTTCTCATCCTTCGCCAATTACACCCAAACGTCGACGCTCAGCCGATAAACTGCAGCACTCCGGATACGCGATTCATTTCGCAGTTCAAACGTGACAACATCGGGCAAATGGCGATACTTCTGATTCGCTGTTGCCTAGGTTACGGAGCTGACGTCACCATGTTATCGGGAACTGTCAACCACATTCTTCTTTTATTCGGATAATAGCCTGTTTGCGTTGGTTTGTGCATGTATTTGTCGATGGTAGAGAAGGGTGGTGAGGATCAGGAAGGCGAGGAAAATCTGTTTCATAATCTAAAACACTAAATTTGTTTTGAGTTGTGACTGGATGCGGTGTCTGTGTCTTTTGTACAGTCACGGGTGTACGGTTGGTATTATTCGCAGTGTTGCCGACTTGTACCCAACCGTCTGTGTAGAGAACGACCTCTTCCAACCTTCGGATATGTTGATCTAAATTATTGTTTATGTGTGTGAAGGCTTTCAGAAGGTCGGCTTTGAGAGTGTAGAGAGTAAAGAGAGTAGAACGAACAGTAGCCATGTCACGAATGCGTTTTAATGTTCGTGATAAAAATTGAAATAAATACAAGAAAACCCAGATAAGAGCAACAAAAACCTAGCTTTGTATTTTAAAAGTGTTAAATTGATGTGTATTAAATAAGTTAAAAATCAAGATTCAATGCAAAAACTAGAAGGTATGCTACGCACAATTCTAATGGAGCTAGTACTTACGAAATTTGGCAATGTGGCTACGTAGAATTTCGTCAACTTAAGCTGCAACTGTTTAATACAATTAGTAGATTATACGTTACCGTAATTAGATAAAAGATAATATCTGAAAGTTTGTCTTCAATATATAGAATAAGATTTGAAACAAATTCACTTTGATACACTGTCCTCGTAACGTTCAAAAATTCGTTTAAAATTCGTGATCTGTTTGTCTTGGTTATAGCCAAAAAATCAGTTGAAATTATATTCTCAGATAACCTGCAACAAGTAATAAAAGCACTTAAAACACACTAGGCACTGTCAAATCGCTAAAAGTAGTAGATATTCACAAAAAATGAAGAGCACAACCAGATGCGTCCGTCTCGTAAGATGGCGTCAACCAGTCAGTTCAAATCCCCTCTTCGCGTACCCGCAACCGAAAAGAAATCAGTCGCTGTGAAGCAGCCTCGCGAGAAGCATGTCTCGGGCTCCGTGTTAAAAGATCACGTAAATTCTTATACAGAAAGTAACATTCTGTACTTATGTTGTGGCAAAGTGAAAAGCCACATTGTTTCAATTTGTTGTAGTTCAGCATTGTGTATAAATTGAATTAATCAATATAGTTCACACGAAATTGCAAGTAAGTTGCCAGGCGAGCATATGTGCTCGCACTTCGTGATCCAAGATGGAAGGTTCCTGTATTCTCACATTGAGAACAGTAACTTAGTGTATTTTAATTGTGAAGAACAATTATGACAACTCAAAGGATATTAAACATCATTCTGCAAGGTGAGAATTGTGTTTCCATGGTAACCCACATCATTATAGAATTCCTAACGAGCGTCCAAAGGGACTGAGTGGATTGGCTGCCAACGTTCAACAACCAATATAATACAGTCCACTCTAAGCACAGGCAACCGCCCCGTACAACACTAATGACAAAATCATTTTGCAGTATTTTTTTACTTCTTCATTTTACCGCAATTCCTAAAACTTTTATTGAAATCTAGTAAAGCTGGTTCTGCGAGAAGCTTTTTAAACAAGATAGTGTACCAAAACTGACATCGCGGAAAAGAGCATTTAGATTTTAAGATACATCCTTCTAACTTCACCAGGTCTTTCTAAAGACCGTACGCCTTTCAAGATGGCAGAACACAAACATGACTTTTTCTAATAGAAAGACATATTTTATTCTAAAAGCCATAAAATAATGTTTTTTTTAGAAAACTTGCCAAATTTCAGTCTTAGTTCTTAGGTACGGTCTAGGCCCTTAGTTTTTGCAATTTGTCTCAAACTTTAATTACCGAAGCTACAATAGAACTTTCTTTCTCGAACATATTTTCTAGAATTGTTTGTTACGGTTACACAATATTTTAATACTACTTGAACCCGCAAAATTGGTTCCGATTGGCAACCTGCTGGGAATCAGGTAGGTTTAAGAAACTATTAGCATATCCATTACACCAAATGCTCAGTTTGCATAACCTTCCAGACGATATAAAAAGAAAATGAGGCAACCAGTAATTAAAAAACAATATATTACTTATTTAAAGATCCAATTTTGAAAAAACAGAAAGGAGTTTTCCATTATATTGTGATGGATTGACGAATATTCAAATGCATTTTATAAACAAATCCTTCATATTTTTAAAGCCAAAGTTCAATTCGTCAGGTCTCCGTAAAATTCTCTTTTTTTAGAGACCTCGTTTATAAAGAATAGTTTCTGGTGAGAGCCGAAAAGGTATACATATTACTGAACTAATATAGGGGACGTTTACGCATAAATTACAAAATGGAACATCAACAATGGGGAATCTAAAGGTATTTTACAGCGATTTATAAATAATGAGAATGTAAGGGAATGGCAGTGTGATTAATAGACAGGAAAATAATGGAATTTGTGGCGATTATAACGGTCACGTGAGAAATTTCTGTGGGTATAAGCTAAATTTCGTACAAATACGCCAGAATTTATAGTCATGGAATAACTAAATAAGATGCTTAGACGGGATTAGCCAATCAGAAACGAGAAATGCGTGCGAGAAAGCGGAAAGTTTTCGCGCAAAGAACTAAAGAGAAACGAAAATGTGTACAGTACTGCGCATCTTCTGGAGACAGAAGAATAGCACGTGTTATGAACAAGGAGGCAGAACGGATTCCGAAGTGGTGATGATCGGATGGGAGTAGAAGGTTCTCCGAGATAGTGATAGAAGTTTAAATTAGTCGGATAGATGACGGTAGGCCTATAAATGTTTTAAGTCGAAGAAGGGATAAATCTTGTGTGGAGAAGAAGAAAATATCAGAGTATTTGGACGATGCGGATATGGAATTTAAAATGTATGTTAAAGTCGACTGCCACGGTTGCAGCAGACTCAGACCGGAAATCGAAACAAAAGGGAACATATTACCACGAGTACTATTTTATTTTATTTTATTTTACGTCAAAAAACAGTTAAAAACTGCGTATGACGGGCTATGGGGAAAAGTGAATTGTGTGCACATTTTCAAAATTCTGTGATCCCTACACTAAGTCATATACTACTTAAAATTTGAATTTTTGAAAGGGAGAAAAAAAAACTCCCATGTAATAAAATCTATTTTCAAGGATAAACAAGCAATAAATTTTGAATTTTGAAAGGGAGAAAAAAAACAAAAAACTCCCATGTAAAAAAATCTATTTTCAAGGGTAAATAAGCAATAAATTTTGAATTTTGCAAGGGAGAAAAAAACAACAAAAAAAAAACTCCCATGTAATAAAATCTATTTTCAAAGATAAATAAGCAATAAATTTTGGCTCTTATTACTTCCTGCCGCGACAACATGGAAACGATAATTTGAATAATTGTATTTCCCACTGAATTCTAGAAGACGTGCACAGAAAATGAAGTTACATTTATGTCCAGAAGCAAAACGAGGGCCATCTCAGCATTTGTTCAATGGATCAGGGAAACTGGAGGAAAAACCTGATCGAGATGGGTAAACTATAAGAAGATTTTTCAATTAGGATAGTAAATGTCATGTACGCCAGGGATGAGGAAATGGGAATATTTGTTTAACAGGGTTTTTGTTTTACTCTCATTGTTATGGAAAGTGCTCTGTATGTACGTATGCTTTTGTTTGAAGCCGAAGAGCAAGAGATTACAATGTTTAATTGATTCTGAAAACAGGCATTATTTCTGGTAATGGTAAGCAAAATTCTGGAACCCAAAATGATTAAATAAATTTCTTACGAAGATTTTCGTAGTCCCAAATCCGTATGGACGGTCACGACAACCCACAAAAACAAATTTCTGATGACGGATAAACCTTGGCTTATAAAAAGGGTAATGGTTAAAGTAAATAGAGAGAATATTGAAGGATAAAAAGTAGGTTTTGATGGTAAATAACAGCCCGGGTAGTATGAGGAAAATCCCCCAGAATATGTGCTGAAAGGGGCTTCAAAATAATGCAGAATTTTCCTGCACTTTTAACAGTAGATGAAACGCAAAAGCTATTGTGTTCTGTTGTTCGCAGAATCATTTCACCTGACAGTCGAAAAGAAACATTGAAGATAAAATTTTCTTTCAATTTGGGCAAACTAAAAGAAATTTAATAAATTACATGCATCAAAAAATTATGAATTTATAAATATAAGGGACACTAATATTGACATTTACGGAAATTTTCATTAAATCTACTTGTTTTCTCGCATACTGACACTTATACTTGCCTGCACAGCGATGTCTTCCATTTCGGACTTTATGTGATCAAAGCCGTTTTCGTTTTCAAATTCTTGGAATAAGTGAAGGTTGTCGTACGTCAGATTTCCCACAGCTGCAACGAATCTCTCGAACAGTGCAGCCTTCTCAGGATCGGCAATGGACATGTTCCTTTCCAAATAATCATTGTGATTTACGTATAATCGTTACTTTTAATATGCTTTACAGCCATCATTCCATAAGTACATTATTTTCTTTCAATTTTTTTTCATGCAAAATTAAAATTCAATAATTTCATGCAATATTAAAATTGTTATAAATGGGTGCGTAAATCAGGCTATGGAAGCTAAGTTATTTCGAGCAATCTTTTATTCTACAAAAATTTTTTAATTTGATCATTTTCATTACAGAACAAGGCGTGGTAAACATTTACTTTATTTATTGACAAAAAATATGAAAACAAAGTGTTACAAAGCCGGCCCGGTGGCCGAGATCGCTAAGGCAGTAGTGTCGTAGTGATCTCGGACCGAAGGGTCGCGGGTTCGAGTGCCGCCTCGGGCATGGATGTTTGTGTGTGTCTATGTTATCCATACGTGTTCTCCCTACAGTTTCCCCTACAGTTCAATCTATAGTGGTCGCTAATGACCTAGCTGTTGATGCGACCTTAAACTAAAAAAAAAAATTTAAAAAAAAGTGTTACAAAGGAAAACGTGTTTTGTTATTATATGGTGCGCACGTTACAGCTCCGTAACCAATACCCTTCTTTCTCTTACTACACCTCCTTGATGCATTATCAATAAAACCGAGTTGTTGGCATCGATTAATAAAAAAACATGTCCTCTCCAATTATATGAAATTACATCTTTTATTGGGCATTTATTTTATAAATATTAATTGATAGGGTATTTTAGATAAGTATTTTCTATATTTTTGTTTAAAAATTAAACTTACTCTCGCACGAAGTCTTCCACGGCCGAGTTGTTCACGCGATTTAAATAATAGAATGTCATGGACGGAAAAGTTACATTCCATTCCAAATAATTCTTCTCCAAGGACACCACTGTCGGGTTAGTGTAATACCGCTCTGCGCTGCTAATGATGAGAATCGTGGCGTACACCATGGCGGAGAGAAAGATAATAAGCCATACAATTCTGCAAGAGAACATTTATCAGAACAGAGTCATAGGCTTCCGCGGCTGGAGTCATTCACTTCTTGGCTGTCCGAGACTAGCCGCGTCATGGTCGATGGAGAGGAGACAATATGGCCGAAACTGTCAACTTCATTGATCATGACGCGGCTAATCCCGGACAGCCAAGAATTCAATTTATCAGAACAGATCGTACGTGAATATTCGTAAGTAAGAAGTACGGACAATACAATCCTTCCTGCTCTGAATCAGAACATTGGTCTCTCCAGACGTAAGAAAAATGGTGTCCTAATATTACACAGCAACCACTTCTAGCAATTTAGCGATATCTTTATCAACTAAATCTACATGTAATGAATACCGTTTTGGAATTGGCCAAGCAACACATTGTCAACATTCAGTCGACCTTCAGCTAATAGAAATAAATGGACCAATAGTGACGAAAGGCGGAAAATTTCAATAAGTTAAATCAATTTCGGTTAAAAATATAACAGTCATGAATGTTGCAAATATGGCTTCTGCAGTTATGGGTGTCAGGCGTTTGTCCTAAATTTGCGTTTGAGTAGCAGGATATTTTTATGAATAATATTTTTGAGATTTTGATTTCATTATATTACAGAAAGAAGTTATATTGGTGGTAACAGTAGCCACTTTGCTTAATACAAAATGATAAATAATTCATACGTGACTTAAAAAGTATGCCAATTGGCATTGGCTCTTTCTGGCTATCAATGAGATCTTCGAAGACTTGGCAAGTCTTTGAACATTTAATTTCTTTTAAATATAAATTACTTATACTACTTTTGTTTTCAAATTTATAATTATATTTAGTATTAAACAGTTTTCTTAATATGAATTTATCACATATTCCATTTTCGGAATAAAATCAAAATTTGGAAAATTGATCTGATGGATCAGAAATGCGTGGTAGTCAGGAATACTCCAAATACAATAGGCAATTAACATCCGCAGTGAAATATATTCAATTTCAATAATTAACACAAAAATACTCGGACAATAATTGCTGCTCTTCGATGTTGAAAAATCAAATCTTCCTAAATGGTTCAAATACAGTCTTAACGAGCTTCTATCAAAACAATGGTGCCCTTTAACCCATATATGTCCTAACTACCATCTAGCTGTTGCGGTGTTGCTAACCGAATTTCTTAACTACTCTCCATGAAGTCACGGATATTAAGCACAATTCAAGACATCGCGCGTTCCTGGTTGGGTGACTCGTTTGTGAGTTCCATCTACGATTTGTGCACACAATTCACTTTTCCCCATAGCACGTCATACGCAGTTTTTAACTGTTTTTTGACGTAAAATAAATTTAAAAAAATAATAATAAAAAATATCCTCGAGATCGAATGGCGCCCAGGCCCTGGCCGAAAGGATAAAAGGCTAGGACTGACGAGTTACTGGATTAAAAGTGGATTTCTCCTAACGTTCGATATCAGTAGGTTGCTGTGTAATAGAACGTTGATACAAATTGCAACAGAACATTAAAAAAATACTAACAAGAACAGATACCCAAACTAACAATAACACTGGCATGGCTTAATAGTATTCAAAGGCTCAATAGTCTGCCTTAATAAATCTGATTTTGCATAATCTTACAAAAATCTGATTTTGCAATAACACGCACGACTTTACCAATTTACCATTGAAGTACTTGCAGATACATCATTAGCAATAATGAAATAATCTGTACTCATTACTTGGTTTTCCACTCTCAGATTCTTTTAATACTCATAAAAATCTTCAACCCAAGATATTTATGACTCAACAATGTAATATGAACTAGACCTAATACTTTCCTTTCAATAGGGTGTCGCTCTTCACAAAGAATGTGCCCTAATCCATGTAGACTGGTTTCTTTGCCGAAGTCTTCTATGTATAATCTCACATAATGTATCCATGTTTTTTCTCTATTTGGTTTGATTTTTCTTGGCTCAGCATACTGGTCTTTCTGGTTAAAAACTACCTGCCGCTTAAGATACATTTCACTTGTTCTGTTCCGTTGCAACTGAACACAACAATCCACAATTTTCGAGGCGTGTGCGTGATGAAATCCATTTATCTGCGTGATTCATCCTTATGAACACAGGATATGCTTCATGTTTTAATGGAACATTTAATCTAAACCGAAATCATAACTAAAAACAGAATACAGAAACGTATAATGCTCTAAAATAATTTCGTGCGTGTGTCTAAACGATTAGATCTCTGACAAGGCAGTTCCATTTTCACGGCCACGCGAGTTCAGAGGCAACATCGTTTCCTCCACAACATCGTTATTCAGAAGATTCTTAAGTTCGAGTTCCGACGGTGGTGGGTTTTCGACACTGAATCGAATTCAGCTATTGTGTAGTAGAGAATTACAGCGTCCGGCGACTCAGATCGGTAGCAGAAAAGATTTTACTTGGCACTTAAACATTTGCATCGATTTTAATGGTTTAACGTCAAACGAAATGTGTGGTAAAATAATGAACTTGTTTTGTATGTGAATTTAGTGTAGTGAGCTGTTGACTGACCCATGATGAATGTGATTACTACGTTAAGTGTTGTAGTTATAGACGTCGATATTTGCTTCAGATGTGTTCTCTCCCTCGAGTATGACATAATTGACAAAAGTCACTGATATGTAAATCAAGAGGCAATATCATGTTCTTCTATTAGAAAAAATGTCAAATGTTTCTGTTCTACCATCTTGAAAGGCCGTACGGTTATTAAAAGGACCTGGTGAAGGTAGAGGTATACACGTATCCTGACATCTTTAAATTCTCATTTCTGAGATAACAGTTTTGGTGCACTATTTTGTCTTTTCGTAATACAGTTTGGAGTACGGGGTTCGAACGTTTTTGAACTTATCCACCTTCCAAATTAACCGAGTCGGATCTGGACCATAGTTAAACGTATTTTAGCAAAAATTAAAAAAAAAAAGAAATTAAGAAAATTTTGGAAAGTGGAGTTTTCTGGGAGTGGAGAAATTTTGGGGTTTCTGTAAAGTATCCCAAACAATCAAAGTAAGTTTCAAATTCGAAGGCCGCAATATTAGTTTTATCGTTTGAGTAATATTAATGTTGTTGAACATCCAATCAACAGTGTAGGTGCTAAGTTTTTTATAGACCACACATGCGTTATATTACGAAACAATGGCGTAATGATGGCTATTAATACACGAATGCAAAGTGATATTAGGAGTCGAAGGAGGAACGAGCTCGTATCGTTAACATCATGAGACACTAACATCCAATACTTTGAATTTCATGCAGTACTTCGCATAGCGTATTTTGGGTAACTACGTCTCTTAGCCGTGTTTTGGGCATTGAGCGGATATTAGAGTAATTCTCCATTACGTTTTTTTCTCGTCTGGTAAAAGTCGTTTCCTTTTAGCCCTTCGGCCAGGAGTTCGGCACCGTTAGTAACCGGCGTTCCTAGACGGTCGCCCATCCAAAAATCCATGGTGTCTCGATTTGCTTAACTCCCGTGACTGCAAGGAGCGTAGTTAAGCAGTTTGGCTAACGACCTCCGACACTTTTTCTAGGACTAATGAAAGCCATAGGAGGCTCGTGCATAGGTTCCACGGTTGCACAACCCCCAGAAAATGAAAAAAAGATCTCGTAGAATCGTAGGAATATACATTTTCTTTTTAAAACATTCTGTATACTGATATTACAGCAATATCGATATATGAAATCATTTTGAAATCAAAGAGCGTCCAACTGGCGTCCCTGCAGTGTCTGGTGCCTTGCCAGGAATTGCACCACGCTCCAGGATCTTGGCTGTATTAAATGGGTTTACTGAATTCTCTCTTTGGCCCTTGAATTTAACATGGGGAAAATACGGCCTTTTGGTTGGGCAACGAAGCAGGTGGCGCTGTCTAGCGCTGCGCGGCGACAGAGGGAATATCAGGGGATTACCCATATTATGTCTTCGTCTGCCTCACTGAAACGTAGTTTTATGATTTTCGCTTGTTATTGAAAGTACGCAAGTTCAGTCAATTATTGACGATATTAAGTGCATTATTTATATTTGGAGACTTTGTTTTCATCTATATATTTTAAAAAATGCGGCATTCTGCCATGGCTTCGTTTAGAGCTTCTACTAAACTAAACCAATTGTAGTATTTTTTCCTTTAAATGAAAGAATGTGATCCCTAGATGTGTTATCAGATATTGTTCGTGTTGATTCACCAATATTTACGGAGTAAATTAATTAATTAAATCATTCTTTAATAGTTCGCTTATCAGTAGTCAATTGTTTTCTTCCAAAGGGTGGCTGTTTGAAAATTTATATATATATATATATATATATATATATATATATATATATATATATATATATATATATATATTTAAAAAAATGCGGCATTCTGCCATGGCTTCGTTTAGAGCTTCTACTAAACTAAACCAATTGTAGTATTTTTTCCTTTAAATGAAAGAATGTGATCCCTAGATGTGTTATCAGATATTGTTCGTGTTGATTCACCAATATTTACGGAGTAAATTAATTAATTAAATCATTCTTTAATAGTTCGCTTATCAGTAGTCAATTGTCACTTCTCGTCAACGGTAATTATTCTTCAAAAACCCTGTTTGTAATGTTTCTTTTCTAACACAACAATGGCCATATCCTGTTCATTTTATTAAAAATTCCAAATATATTTCAAATTATAACTTCCGAATGTGTTAACCGAATTAAATGCCGTTTGTTTTATTTCGTTCTATAATTTCTGCTCTATCGGATGATTATATTCAATTTTCCCTAAATCTCACATGCTATAATTTCTTATTTTAATTTGGATTTACAAACATGTTTCTATCGGCACCGTTGCACTCCACATATACGTTTATTCTTTGCTACCTTTTGGCAACGTTGCATATGGGATTTTGTTCTCGAAACGTTGGATCATTACAATATATATATATATATATATATATAT
>BLKR01013027.1:0-14187 GCA_011170035.1 Teleogryllus occipitalis | reverse complement strand
TATTTATTTATTTATTTATTTATTTATTTATTTATTTACACTTTTCTTGATAGACGAAAGTAAAGCGCTTTCTATGCAAATTAAGATGTCGTTAAGCCTTCATGCTGATATGAAGTTTTTAAATTATGCCAATTTTCTCAATCAGAAAACTTTCGTAACTTTATTAAATTTTAGTTTGCATGCTACATTTCAATTAAAATCATAGTCCAAGAATTAACATTAGGAATTAAATCAATTGACGATGAACTCTTGAAGGCACTAATTAGTTTATATTCCTATAAATTTAAGTAGTTTTGCTACGTTGGTTTAAAATTTATGAGCAAGAACTGACGAGAAAACGATGAAACAACACTGACACAATAATCGTGTGGTTTACTGACAAAAGCCTTCAGTAACCTACCCTGATTGAGCATGCTTTTCACAATCTTAATTCCCTGTACAATCGTTTCGTACTAAGAATATCTGTCCAAATCTGCAATGAGAACGTTCTAGACACATTTTTCAGATTTATTTTCAACTGTTGAGAAAATGCGTAAGGCGATCCGTGTCATTTCTTGTAATTTCCTTGCCTAGACATTCGAGGTGGCATTTGTTCTGTATTATAAGCCATTAACGACGAACAATCGTAGATGGTGTACATTACATATGGCGCTATTAGGCACAGTGTTGACTCTCATTGTCTCTTATTCCCTTCACAGAGTCCTCGTATCCACTCGTGAAATTAAAACCAGTAGTGTTTAATTTTATATATATATATATATATATATATATATATATATATATATATATTGCAGAGTGGTCAAAAAATTATTTTACTTTTTTCTATCCGATATTTTTACCGCCCCTCCCTACTGGCCAATAGTAAACTGCGACTTATCTTAGGAGGCGGCATGTATCGATCAATGCGTTCATGTGCAATAAAGTGTATGTATATTATAACGTAAGCTCTTTGATTTTAACATGCTTTCAGTTATTTTCAATATTTAGTGCATTTTGGAACTCTCGAATGTAATTTCTTTCGTGGAATAGTCTTATTATATACAACTCGTGTTTAGAAGTTCTCAGATAAATCCCCCCCGCTTCGTGAGGTGGGGATTTATCGACAATTTCCAAAGCCCTCGTAATATTACCATATATTAGTAATATTACCACCACGAGATTTGATTAATTTCGCGATTGAAACTAATTTTTTACGGTGAAAAATATGAGAGTTGATTTTAAGAAAGAAACTGAGCGAGTCTCTCTCTCTCTCTCTCTCTCTCTCTCTCTCTCTCTCTCTCACACACACACACACACACACACACACTTCCTTTTCTCTCTGTCTTTTTTTCTCTCTCTCTCTTTTTCTCTCTCCATCTATTTTCTCTCCTCTTTTTCTCTCTCACCTTCTCTATCTCTTTCTCTCCCTCTCCTTCTCCCCTATTGAAGTTGCTGTGCTAAAAAGCCGAACTAACGGGACAACTTTTGAAAAATGTCACTGTCGGATGAGAACATACATTTATACTCGATTTAGGGTAGTTTCGTTTCATGTTGGCAAAAGTTGTTGCCAACCGTCACACAAATACCCTGTATATATTACTATCAAGCGGTAGGGACATTTTGTAAAATTTAAGTTTGCAATGAAACAATGACTACTTCCGTAGATTTCGCCAACATTCAAAGCCATACAAGTGAAGTTGTGTTAGTTTACGAGTGTTGCTAAAGATTTGCATTTTGCGTTTTGGTGCTTTTCGTTCTTTGCGTTTTATCGTTCAATTTATTTATTTAGTAGTACTAGGCGTTTTTGAGTTTTATTTATTATTTTCCAATTGTTTTCTTTAGTAATAAAAATAAAGTTAATTGAAATAGTTATTGTAGTTCATTATTTGTTGTTGTTAAGTGTCCCTTTAGTATTTCTTGTTTTAGATTAATTATATTTATTATTATTATTTTTCTGAATTCATTTTAATTATAACTGGAAAATAATGGATAGTCCAACAACATCCGAGTCTATACTTAATTTTGAACCTTTGAAGATAACACGTATTCAAAGTTCTCTTCAAAAGGGAATTATCAATTTATTTTGTGGACTGTGGAAGGAAGCAGTGGAAGAAAAGGTCCATGTTACCCACTCTTGTTTAATAACGCGAGTGGCAAAATTATTACAGGTAAGATTGATTTTTCTTTTCTTTTCTACATCTTATCTTTTAAAACTTACAAGTGTAATTTTCTTAATTAAAATTGGGATGAGTATAGTTGTTAATTATCTTTACCATTACTCATGTATTAATCGTAATAAATCTAATTTTCTTTTTTTCAAGATGTTGTGTGTTTACAGGTGGGTGTAAAGTCAGTTGATAGTATTATCAACAAATATAAAAAACAAGAAGCTCTGACCACACCCAAAAAGACCCGTAAAAGATCCCGTCCAATCACAGATATTGACAATTTCACTAAGGATGCAATTGCCAATAAATTTTATTGTAGTTTGAATTCAGGTAATCAATTAGACTTTTTAATTAGTTTGTTAGTATACAGTTTTATTAATATAAACAATGATCATTTTGTGTTGTTTTATGTATTATTTAACAAGTACCAAGGATTATATTTTATGTAGGTTGTGGTATTTCTATAAGAAACCTGTACACAGAGATTGTGGGAGATGAAACGTTAAATTTTGAAGGCTCTCAGACCTCCCTAAAGCGAATAGTGAAGAACATGGGTTTTACTTAGGGAAAGGGAGACAAGTATGCCCATGTGAGAGAGAATGAAGTTATAATTTTTAAAAGAGAGTGCTTCCTGAGGAATTACTATAGAAATACAAACTCCAACACACCAAAGGCAGTAATTAATTATTATTATTATTATTATTATTATTATTATTATTATTATTATTATTATTAATAGGGAGTGCATATCTATAATTTTGCATATTTTTGTCTATTGCTTCAGGGCATAGCTAAATGAAATTCCTTGACATGTGGTTAGAATTGGATGCTATGTAGATTAATATGTTAGTGCAATTTGGCAAATTTTTCCTGTTGGTGCATATTCATATAATAATAAGAGAATATTTTTATGCTCCTATATTTATTTTGTTTAAAGAGAGACTTATCTCTAAACCATTCCTTGTTGTCATAGAATCTATTTATTTGGGAGCAGTCATTGATTAGAAAAAGCTTGTCACACTTTGTGTTTTTTCTTTTCTATAGACAATAAAATACTTGTGCAAATGTAGGATATTTCTTGATATATTTTTTATACCAAGCAGAAAAAATGAAACAAGACAAACAATGTCCTTAATGAAGGTGCATAATTACTTCAATTATTTCTCCTGAGAAGTGAGCTAGGTTATATTATGTTTGCACAAAAATACATCTTTTCATTCCAAGTATCACATGAAATGAAATATTGTTATTTTTAATTGCATATTTCAGAATTTTTAGGTCATAGATGCATATTTCAAGATTTTTAGGACATAAAAATCATCTCTCTAATTATTATAATTCTTAGTTTTCACAGATGTACTTGTCTTGTATATCTAAATGTATTTGTAAATAGTCTTGTCAACATTGTTTCAGTTTTTTGTAGCTTGTTTGTAACCTTATTTGATTAGTAGCATTTGTGACATTACTTGTAATACTGGTTTTGGGCAAGTAGCACCGCATCTCTCTCTAAATTCCACATGCATTTTGAATTTCCTTGGCACAATACTCTAATTTTAATGTTGAAAATAACCGTTGTCTTACCTTGAATTTTTTTCACAGCAAGAAAGTGTATTTAACTGGCAATAAATAAACAATATATTAATCTTGTACTGCTTGGCTGCCTATTGGGAATTATTTGGCATGAATTTGTAATGGAAACTGAAGTATAATATACTTTTGATTTGAATTATTTAACAAGCAATGAGAGGGTTTACTGTGTAATAACTGCATGTTCAGGGAGAAGCTTATAGTAATGTAGTCACAATAAGAGAGTAGATTCAATATTATTGTGCAACTATATATTTAATGTGCCATTTATATTGATTGTGTACATTCCTGTTTAAATAAACATCTTTAAAAAAATCAAAAAGTCATATTTATTACCATTTATCCCAATCTTATGAATCACACCCTATTGAAATGGTGAAAAAATGGGTAAAGAGAGAGACTGTCTCTGGTAACAATGGATAAGTTATTGAAGACTTACTTATACTAATGATGATTTTCATTATTTTTTTTGAACTTATTTTTAAAAGCTAATGAATAATTGAACAAATAAATCAAATGGATGCATTTGCATTGATATTGACATAACTGGACTGTTAGGAACAATTCATTAGATCACTTAAAAACTACCATGTATATCACGTTAATTAACTTCAATAATTGTGGTATTTATTTGCGTTCAATAAAACTCATTACTACCAGTTCAAAACGTGAAGGAACTGTTGACACACATCTCAAAAGCATTAATAACATAGAAGTATGACCGCAGATAACTTTTGAGGTTGTATTTTTCATTTGCACTTGACATTTTTTAACACTTCTTAAGCTTGCAATAGTTGATAATTCTTACTTAACTTAATAATTATTCACAGAGTTAATATTCGTTTATAGATGAACATCTCTTTTTAATTCTACCGAAAAACGAATCATGTATTATTGAACAGTGGACAAGACTCGAGACCGCGCGAGGATTGTGAATGACAACAAACAAAACAAAAGCGAGAGACTTGATCAGAGTTATAGTTTCATAAGTTGGCTATTCCGACAGGAAATCTTTCAAGCTGCCATATTGCGAATTTAGTGCGGCCTAATACACGGCCTGGAGTATATGATTCGCAGTTCATTCTATCGCTTCCTTCACGTGTTGTGTTAATAAAGTATTAATGTTGCGTGAATGAAAAATTCGGTGACATTTCTTTGACAAACTGATACCTCACTAGACTCGTGTACTGTTCTTTGAAGTCGCACTGGTCTTAAGCTACACCAGGGCAACCTTCAAGACCTAGGAGACTATCCGCTAGGTGACCTTGGTTGAATACTGCATGCTTGCTGTTACGGAATAGTTCAATATGAAAGTTTAACTTATAAGAACTCTTGTTACTTGTAGAAAAAGTATTGTATGAAACTCGCTGTAACGCATAATAAAACACTTGTATGATGTATACGATAATACCTGCTCGTTCCTCGCTCGTAATTTAATATCACTTCACACTCGTATATTAATCCTCCGACCCCTCTCACGCCCCTCTCCCACCACACCCAACTCTCAAGTGCCTCCTTTCCCGCCGCCTCTCTCACCGCCCCCTCTTCAGACCCTCTCCCACACCGGCCCCTCTCTCGCCGCCCCCTCTCGCGCCGCCCCCTCTCACAAACACGACGATAAATCTCTAAACACACATCAAAACACACCTAATACCGTTTTGCTGTTGCGAAAGAAACGCTATTTTATATATTTGAATTATATTATTTTATATTTTTGAAGTTATCAACTACTGGCTGAACAACTGAACGTCAGTCTGTCAATAATTTGTTAATATATTGAAGATCTTTCTCATTCACTCACTCACTTTTCACATTATGAGATTTCTAAAAATTTTCTGTTCGACTTTTTAAATATTTTCTTTTATACAAACCTTGTCCTGACAATAACGAACACACACACACACAAAGAATTATGCAATTTGGTGCAGTCGTTCGGAAGTTATGCGCATACTTATATTTCGGCGATTCATTTTTATTTTTCTTCTTTTTCTTTCTCACCCTCTATGCTTCTGTTACGTTCCTTTCACACTTCCTCTCTAATTCTCTGCATTTCTCTTCCTATTTCGTCCTCTATTTACGTTTCTCTGTCCCTCTTTCCCTCATTTTCTCCTCATTTTCCCCTGACGCTGTTCCAATTTCTCTCTTATGTGTGCCACATTGTAGCTATTATTCTCTGTCACTTTCCTTCTCCGCCTGTTTACATCTGTCACTCTCTCTGCCATTCTTCCTCTCCCATTCCACCATCTCCCTCTCCCTCTCTCACTTTTTTTATTTTTTCTCTCTACTTTTCTCCCTTTGGCGCTCTTCCATTCTCAACATCTTTCGTTTTTTCTGATTTTTCTCTTCTTTTCCTCTCTAAGGGCCATTTTAACAATCATGGTATATGCCACAGAATAACGTTGTTCTGGGTTTAGCGCTCCTTCGCGATTTTTACAATCACGGTACATCTCCTTCTGGTGATATAACTCCGAGTTATTCCTAACCCACCAACCGACCGTGGGTTATCCCGGCCCAGACCCTTATTCTGGGTCGAAGTTTGCAAATGACGGCAGTGTTTAATTGGTGTTTTATCGGCCCAGAGGCGTAATTGGCGAGGTTGCACGAGTCGTGAGCATTTGAATTATTTTTATTTGTACCTGAGATTTGTGAAGTGATCGGTACGTAATCAAAGCACTGCCGAAATTTAAGTATTATATATTATGAGATTTTTGAATTATTCTGTTTCATTTGCTTTGTCACAACATCGAATTTTTTATTCTCTACTACATTTTTATTAGCTCTAATTTCTTGTAGCAGACTTCATATTTTGAGGTCTGTCCAGTTAGGAGCTCGCGTAACTTTCTGTAATGTAATTTGCAATTAATAAATATCTAAATTTGTGAAAAAATATAAAAGAAAAATACACTAATCTTTTACCCTCTGATTCAATCTTAGTTTGTTTTTTTCTGCCGCAAATGTTCACACGAACTCTCTACTGATGCTTGGCTCACACTTTGTTTACTGCTAGCTTCCTACCCACGTGGCGTGCTCTGTTGAAATCGTATTCCATGCGAGGGATAATTATGCCATTGGTGTAACTGCGTTTGTAGAATGCACGAGAACTTATACCAAAGGGATGTGGATGCAGACCCCACGGTTTATACTCTGTAAAAACGGCCCTAAGCCTCAGTTTCTCTCTCTTCCATCTTTCTCCATCTTTTTTCTTCTTCCATCCCCCTCGCCCCGCCCTGCCTATCAAGCATCTTTCTTTCTTATTTTGCCTCCCCGTCTTCTTTTCCTCTCTAAAGCCTCAGCATAGAGTAAAAAATAGAGCAAAGATACCTCAGCATATAGATACCTGTTTATTCTATGGCCTCAGTTTGAGAGGGTTGGAATATCTCCTTAGTCTGCCTCGGTCTCTCTCTCTCTCCCATGTCTTTCCATCTCCTCTCCTCGCCCCTCTCCCTCGCCCCCACCCGCTGCCTAGCCCGCTTCGCTCCGCGCTCCTTTGTGCTCTGCTGTTTGGAGAGAGAGAGAGGGGGTGGGGCCCCCTCGCGGCCTGTCTCGCTCTGCGCCCTCGCGACCTCTCTCCAGACGGCCGCCGGGGGAGCGGGCGCGCTCGCAACGGGACGCCAACGGTCGCGCCCCGGGGCGGGGGCGGGGGCGAGAGCAGCGACCGTCAGAGGAGAGGGGAAGGGAGGGACTGGAGAGGTCCTCAGACATTTAAAAATTCAGTTGGTACTGATACGTTATTGCTTGTTATTAGAGAGTTTGTGCTCGCCTTAGCGGACCACACTATCGATCTTCTGTGCATGCGCAGATGCACAAAAGTGATGCGAAACTTGGACTCTAAAAGCGATGAACTTGGACGCGAAAGTGATGCGCTGGCCCTCTGTCTCTAAGTATCGTAATACAGTCTTGGCACCTTCCAATGCCTCTGGCGCTAATCTCACTCTCCGAAGGCTACTTCAATCGCCTAATAATATAAGAGATACAATTCATTTCCATGGCATATTTACTACTTTCACTATAGCCGTGGTTGAGGTTCACTATAACCGAATCTTCTTATACTTATTTGTAATGTAAGTGAAACGGGACCAGTGACTTAAGTTCACTATAACCGAGGGTTCACTATATCCGAGTTCACTATAACAGCAGTCGAGTCTATTTCAGTAATAGCTTTCCGAACTGGTTGCTTTGTGAGTCATGCTCCCTCTTTGTACGTATAACTAATGGTTCCCAATGAACATTCGCCCCATTGCTTATGTTTGCGACTTAAGCCTCTATTTTTTCTGCACTAGGTCAAACGCTTTAATCTGACCTTGGGTTCCGTCCACAGCGTGTAATTCTTCCTGGGAGCGAGTAACATATTTAGAGCCCCTCGGCCGACACAAGATGGCCGTAAGGCCAAGTGCACGTTTTGGAGGGGAGGTAGATGGGTAGGGGGCGTGAGAAATTAGAACAATGAAGGCTTTGTGTGAGTTTAAATGACCTTTATCTAAAGCCTTTACTCTGGTTATCTAAAGTCAAACTTTACAAAAGTGAGATCAGTTTCGTGATGAAAGTCATTAAAACACAAATCCAATAATCCATTGCCCATTATTAACAACAATAACAACAACAGTAATTGTTTTCGTAATATAATTATTATAACTATTCCACCTCCGAGTATCTCCCATCAGCATCACTATATCATCTTTCGAACAATCAAAATTAAACGAAAATTGTAGTAGTAATTTAAGTCGAAAATTGGAATATTTACGATGTGCGTAAAACCTATGATGTTTGTATTGTAATAACATATTAAATAATGTGTGTTTCGAAAAAAAATTATTACTGCATGCCCCATTATAAATACAGTAGTATCAGAGGCTATTTGCTTTTTAAAAATCGTATAAATGTACAACACGAAATTTCAAAAAGTGAAATAAAAGTAAATGTAATATTTACATTTCTCCAGATGTTAAATATCGCAATTTTTCAATGTTCTGTTTACAAAATTTATGTATTATATTTTATGCTTTTAATAATATTTTCCTGTGTTGTTGGCCACTTTACACAGGCACATTTTTCTTCGTTCTCAAAGTTTTCTCTCTTCCCTTAGCATACTGTATTCTGATATCAGCGGATTGACATTCTGTGAAGTTTAGCTACATTTATATGTTATTTACGTGAGGACCAAAGATGCAATTAATCGAGACTACTTATACAACGACGCTCATCCAATTCTCAACTCACTTATTTGTTTCAGTCCCCCAAAAAATTCCACAGACTCCTCTTTCGATTCCTGTACATGCAGTATTGCAATCCACAGCATCCTCCAAGAGGATGTATAGTGTTACCTATCGCCACCAGAGAGCATTGTGGTCTAAAAGTGATGTCGCCAAACAATTTGCGAGTCAAACGTGGGCTGCGAAAAACAAAGATTGCCAGCAAGAACTCTGAACATTGTTACAGTTTATTAT
Organism: Teleogryllus occipitalis; assembly: GCA_011170035.1. Classification (NCBI taxonomy): domain Eukaryota; kingdom Metazoa; phylum Arthropoda; class Insecta; order Orthoptera; family Gryllidae; genus Teleogryllus; species Teleogryllus occipitalis. The sequence goes on along the minus strand of BLKR01013027.1, from coordinate 5,009 downwards.
TATTATTATTATTATTATTATTATTATTATTATTAAAAATAATAAAACAAAAACATTAAGAACTGAGTGAACACTGTTTATTGAAATATGCTACAATTATCCCGTAACAATTAAACTAACATCAATAATTTTTTTAGAATATTAAATATACTATAAAGATATTGTTATATTTAAAAATTTATTACTTTGTTACAGTTAATGTTTCAGTCACAGATAAAGAGTCATCTACAACTTCTCTCTCTTTGTTCCCTGCATACACCGCACCACATTCACAATATTACGTACAATACAATGTGAGTGAATAAGTTGAATAAATGGTTATGTAGATAACGCAAACTACTGTAATATATTTTAATGAACGATCTGGAATAATGAAATGAATGATGAATGACGAAAAACGAAAGATAGGTAACCCTTATAGAAGCGAAACTATTTCCTAGTATTATACTTTGATTTATTGTTAGTGGTGTCTCTAGGCCACGAGCTGAAAGGAGAAAGGGACAATGCCTTCCAATCGGTAGCTCCAATATCAAAAATTTAAATCGTACCGAAGTCCACGATTGTATGACAGTCCAATCAGGTGCTTCGTCCAGCTTGTGACCTTGACGCGCCACCATGTTTAACTCGGAGTATAAGGCCCAGTTGTACGAACTTAGAATAAAGCCGATATAAATTTTATTCCATGGATAAAGGTTGTACGAAGGGAGAATAGTGCTCATTCACAGAATAAACTGATGATAAAGTATTCCACTATTTTTGCGGAGATATTCAGTGAATAACGAGAAATAAATGACGTGAAATGAATTCTTGTTCCGGGTGTATTTGTCGTCGCGAAAACGAAGGTTTCGTTCCAGGCCCGATTTATTGAACGAATACGATGATGAGCTTTTAACGAGATTTCGTCTATCCAAATCCACAGTGCTAAGAGTTTTGAATCTTGCGAAGGATGATTGGAATCATGAGAATCATCAGAATCATCAGGTAAATATACATTTTATATTTGTTGATTGTATATATAAATAAGTGATATTTTTTGATTAGCTGCTTAGTGCTCGATAATATATAGGATAATTTTCTGAGAGTAAATGGGATAATTGTTTGCTCCAATTCCACTTTGACTTGCTGCAGTACAATAAAAGAATTCATTTTGTTCCATGAAATGATAACAGAATGACGCTTTGGCCGTTTCCTAGGATGCAGAAGAAATGTTAAACTTATAAAAATTATTTTGGTTTGAATTTTTTCTTATTTTTATTCTCATTTACACTCCAATTGTCGCACTGAATCGCACTATTCCCGCCTCCGCAGGTGTGTTGCGGGGGGGGGGGGCACCGCAGTCCACAGCACCCTCGCGATGAAGGGGCGGTGTTGCATAACGCCGCCAGGGAAGGGCGCTTTGTGATTTAAAACGCCCCCGCCTTTGTGAGCCCACCTGAAGCTGGAAGGTGAGTCATTGCACCTGACTGCACGGCGCGGAGGAGGAAGCGAAGGGGTACACGAAACGGGGGGTTGGGGGCGGAGGGGAAGGGGGAGCGGTGCGTATGGTCCCGGAGGAGAATGCCGTGGGCCCCCTCCCCCCGAACCTTCTCCCCGTCCCTCTTCCTCCCCCCCTTCCACCGGGAGTCCTGGAGGGCCAAGGGTGTACAAAGGGCCATCCAAGGGTGTACAAAAGGGCCATGCAAGGGTGTACAAAAGGGTCATCCAAGGGTGTACAAAAGGGTCATCCAAGAGTGTACAAAAGCCTTTCCAAGATGTACAAGGTTCATCCAAGTTTGTACAAGGGGCCATCCATGGCTGTACAAAGGTCCATCGAAGTGTGTACGAAGGTCTTTCGAAGGGTGTACAAGGGGCCACCCAATGGTGTACATAGAGACCTCCAAGGGTGTTCAAAGTTCCATCCTAGAGTGGACACAGAGCCATTCAAGGGTGTACAAAGGTCTTTTCAAGGTTATAAGGGGTCATCAAAGGGTGTACAAAGAGGTATCCAAGCGTGCACAAAGGGACACGCAAGAGTGTAGAAAGACCCGTCCATGGGTGTACAAAGGCCCATCCAAGGGTCACCCGAAGGTGTAGAAAGGGCTACCTTTTTGTTGTTTCCCCTCCACAGTAACCCTGAGGAGGCGGGAATTTATTTATTTAAATACTGGCGTACAAATTACGCTGCTGCCTTGCGGCTTAAGCAGCTAAGGGAGAGGCAAAAAAGCTTAATTCTAACTTAAATCTAATTTAATAATTATGATGTAGCACTTTGGCATACTTAATTTACAGGGAAATGTTATTGTTTTTTTTTCTTAATTCTAAATGTTTTATTGTGGTTTTCTGTGTGGTTCTTTTATTTTTAATTTATTTTCATTCACGCATCATTCATTCATTCATTATATACATAACCATTCATTCAATATATACATAACCATTAGTGGGGCGGATTCTAGTTCTCGGATTTTCTGGGGAGTTTATTTTACTGCTTCTTGCAAATGTGAGATTATAGTAATTTTCATTTAATTATGAATTATACAGTGCAAAGTTCAATTTTGTTTCCAACCTGTCCTTTTCAACACAATGAAATAAATAATAAATAAAAGAAACTACAACTACTATTACATCAAAAGATGGTAAAAAACAAGATTCGTCTTTAAGAGACCCAAGCAAATCGTTAACATTAATAATAATAGTTAGGAGGCAGATTTAATGAAATGCCATTTTCTCTATTAATTTTAGAACAATATCTTCTAGATTAGATATTCATTTCATGTTATGAAAAAGAAAATGACCCATATTTAAAAGACATTTTTTGACATTTTTCGTCCGTCTGGACTAATTAGGCATTTTTTACCTTTTCCGTCATTTTCAAAGCATGTTTCGCTGATTTCACCAATGATATTTTAATGGTACTTGCTTCAAATAATATTTACTATATGCAACAAATGTTCTCCCAGAATTCCTGAGTAGCCTAATCTTCCCTCATAAATTGTAATGCCAGCCGTTGTAAGTACTATCTAAAGTTCCTGTGACACTAAGTATAGCCATTGTCGGTTCGGCTGCTTTCGGGATAACTTAAAACAGAGATTTCGCGGTAAAGAACAATCCAAACCATAAGTTTCCAAGCTGAGATTACTTGAACGGAAGGAAGAAGCTTAGATTACATCTGTAACATGTTCAATAGCTTGAGTTGTTCATTTGAACTGGTTTTGACCACATAGGACGTAATTTTTCTTTGCTTTTAGGGTAAATTAAAACGTCATAGGAGCATTTTATTGATCATTTATGGCTATGTTTAAGATCATCAAAATCCGCCCTCTAATAATAATAATAATAATAATAATAATAATAATAATAATAATAATAATAATAATAATAATAATAAAAATAATAATAAGGCAGCAAGAGAAAAAATCACCAAATATACCCCCTTAGCCATAAAATACAGATAACTACATCGTCTCAATTCTGTGGAAGTTATACCATTTGTTATCACAGCAACTGGTCTGGTTATAAAAACTTGAAAAAGTACATACAAAAATTACAGTTGAACCCCAATGCAATAATCCTTAAATCTAAAAAATCTGTCACCTTAGAAACATGTCGAATAGTCTGCACCGTGCTGAATTTATCATGAGCTATAACCAAGTATGTGATCTGCCAATGTTGGCCCCACACAACTGAGAAAACCGGATGATTTCCGAAACTTAAGTCAACAACAACAAAAGTAATAATAATAATAATAATAATAATAATAATAATAATAATAATAATAATAATAATAATAATAATAATAATAATAATAATAATAATAATAATAATAATAATAATAATAATAATAATAATAATAATAAAATTCCTACATGTAAATAGTTGTTACAGACTACTGATACAGAGATTTATTGTGTATCAGCGTCTTTTATGCTCCCCGAGTAGTAGGATGGACGTGGACGGAAGGGCTTTGTACACCCTTGGAACCTGTTGGTCGAGGGATACGCGCCGATGGAGGCTGCCGCAGCCCTTTGGAGGGGAGAAAGCGGCTCAGGCAGCGGGGCTTACGTCACAACGCACAGGGTCCCCCCCCCCCTCCCCCCAGCCTCCTCTCCCATGCACTAGTATTGTCTGTTGGCCGTCGCTCTTGTTTTGTTTTATTTTGTTTTGTTATTTTACTTACTACATTTTAGGATGATTGACTGCTACTACGCAAGCTCTAGCTCTGGAGGCGAGGGTTGAAAGATGGACATGATTATTGACAATCTGTATCTGACAGGTCTGGATTTTTTATTATTAAAGATATATAAAAAATCGACACAATGAGATATGAGATACAGCGAGGTAATAAACATGTTCAGAAATTGAATGTCGGAGTTCATGTCTTCTGTGCATTTCTTGTTGTGAAGTGACAATACATTTTCAAGAGATTTCGTTTATTTTCTATAGTTATATTCATTTATTTTGCTTACATGACAATAATCTCGATTCCCGCTTTTGGGGATGTGTCGTGTTTTTGAAATGGCTAAATTCAATGTTAGTAATATTAGGGATTTTTGGGTAATTTGGGGACATATTTGGAAGTGGTACACACCCGTTGAGTCAAAAAATTTTTTCAAAGTATTTTCCAAGTTCGTGTTACAGTCTGGATGAGTCTGGGGTTTTGTAATGCTCCTCAAAGCGGAGACTAGTTCAGTTTCATGGATGGCACTTCGAATAATTGGAATAAACGTACAATTATATTTTTTTTAATCCCATACCTATCGTCATCAATAGCAGTGTTGTTGTATCTTCGTACTTTACTTCTAGTGCCAATCGTTTCATCGCCAGAACCGAAGTTCAAATGTTGATAAAGAAAAATAACATACCCAGAATACTGAAAACTATTTCTTTTCTCCCCCCCATCTGTATCCACGTCAAGGCGGTAGTTTATTTTCAAGGAGGCAATACTTATTACATCAAAATGTACGCTGAGCTACTCGGTTACCTGTTGCGTCACAAGGGAGGATATTGATTACTAGAGATCGGAATAATATGTA
>BLKR01013026.1:0-14200 GCA_011170035.1 Teleogryllus occipitalis | reverse complement strand
GGCGAGGGCTTGGCGAGGGCTTGGCGAGGGCTTGGCGAGGGCTTGGCGAGGGCTTGGCGAGGGCTTGGCGAGGGCTTGGCGAGGGCTTGGCGAAGGCTTGGCGAGGGCGAGGGCGAGGGCAAGGCGGTTGAAGGAAGGGTTGGCAGGAAGAAGAGTTGGGGACGGTGGATTAAGGAGATAGCACGGGCTGCGGATGTGTCACGGAGGTGCAGCGCAAAAGGGTGGCTGGGGGGTAAGAGAGGCGTGGGAAGGTAGCGGGTGGCTGTGCCATGGGCGGAGACATTGGACCGACGAGCTGGCAACCAGACCGGGGGCAGAAACGGGTGAGGAGGCAATGGAAGCAGAAGGGGTGAGTGTGTCGGAAGCAACGGGGTCTGGGCGGTAGAGTTTGAGGAGGAGGTGAGAGAGAGTCGGGAGGCGGGGGCGGGGCCATCGCATTAGCCGCTCGCCAACGAATCGGAAACCACTTTGCGGCTCTCCGCAACGGCGTCCGCCGCCGAATGCTGGACGCCCGCTCCGCCACGGTGGCGTGCGCCCCGCGGGGCCGCTCCTCGCCCGCGATCGAAAGGCCCCGGCCGGAAAGCTGCTGCTGCCCCAGGAGCTAAGGGACGGATTACGAAGGGAGACGAGAACACGACCGGGAGCGGTGGCTCAGGGCATCAACTGATGTCACTGCAGTCCCTCTGACCGGAAGGTCCGAGTTCCGACGGTGGCAGGATTTTCGACACTACCCCCTCAGCTAGGTGGAATTCAGTCGCTGTCTGGAGGAGAATTCTAGTGGCCGGCTGCTCTGATCGGTTGTTTTCCGTGTTTTTTCCGATCAACACCAGGCGAATGCCGGAGCAGTACCCTAACAAATGGGTCACGGATCGTGCGTGATCTTTCCTTCGCTTCCTTGACCTATCCTCAACCCTTACGTACACACACGTACACTTACATGCACCACACTACCACACATGCCGCAAGACCGGTTGGGAGCTTAGAGCTTGTCGCAGCTGGGTCGGTGCCCCGCTGGTTGGAGACACCTGGTTGAAGAAAATCCTGCTAGTCATCGATAAGATGGCACCGGATCTTGCCATCCAGTGGGGGAGATCACCGCCACCTCACCATGAAAAATGCGTGCACTACACTTACGGAATAAGTTACCACAGTAGTTCATTGGCCCGGAATCACTATCAATCAGTCAATCAATCAAACGAGAACCAGAAGATGTGTATGGCTTTGGCCCTGTCGAACATGGTGAAGCGACCGTTCACCCCTTTCACCCTGGGTATCGCGGTTCAAGTCCCATGTGGAATCTGTTAGTTCAAGCGGAATCTATGGTGGATAAAGCGGTTTCGCGGGAGGCTTTTATACCTTTTATTCACGCATTTCTTTATTATTATTCCATTCAACATCATCACTCATCGTCCATACATAAATCATTCATCTCGCATATGGCCTAGAAGGCGTAGATACTGAGTATCATATAAATACATCCATTGCGATACATTGTGGTGTTAACTTTATGATGGAAATACTAATATATTTATGATTTATGCTAGGGCTGATGGTTTATGATAAAACCGCCGATTTACAATAGAACTGCTTTTATGATAAAAATGTTGATTTATTTTATAATAGAACATTCATTTACACATAGAATATTAAATAGTAAAATTGTTTAATAATAGAACATTCTTTCATTTTAAGGAATGTACTGTAGATATTTCACATTTAAAAATACTGAATTACCAATGGCAAAGCTATCATAAAATTAAGAGAAACATAAACTTTTAAATTCAAAAGGCATTTTTCCATTATTAAGAAACAACGCAAAACATTAATTCTCATTGAATTTTTAATATATTATTCTTAACCAATGTTGCAGATTAACTTTGACACTATATAATTTTTATTTTACAAACTGCTACGGAGAGACTCATACGTATTATTACTAAAATTGAGTAACCCAATATAACTTTATTCGAGGTCAGTACGATATATATATTTAATCTGCAACATTGGTTAAGAATAATATATTAAAACGTAAGAGAACAAATGTTTTGCGTATATATATACTAGTTGACCCGGCGAACTCTGTTCCGCCTTAACAGCCGGTCCCATCTTTTTCTCGCGTCGCACTCACTGTGAGAAACTGTACTATCCTTGTTGCACTGCGTACGTGCAAAAACGTGCGTTCTCACACAGGAACGCTGTCGAACGAGATAAACAGTATCCTATGTCCGTCTCCTGGCTCTAAGCTTCCTGCTCACCAATTTTCAGCCAAATCGGTACAGCCGTTCTTGAGTTATAAATAGTGTAACTAACACGACTATGTATAGATATAATGGCGAACGAAAGGCGGCTATCATTATCACCTTCTGTTATCAGTGCGGCGTTATAACAATGGGTTACAACAGGCAACAATGACCGCTAACATGCGAAATCACGCGAAAACGTGCAAAAACGTGCGTTCTCACACAGGAACGCTGTCGAACGGGATAAACAGTATCCTATGTCCGTCTCCTGGCTCTAAACTTCCTGCTCACCAATTTTCAGCCAAATCGGTACAGCCGTTCTTGAGTTATAAATAGTGTACCTAACACGACTTTCTTTTATATATATACTAGCTGACCCGGCGAACTCTGTTCCGCCTTAACAGCCGGTCCCATCTTTTTCTCGCGTCGCACTCACTGTGAGAAACTGTACTATCCTTGTTGCACTCGTGATAATAAAGCAATTGCAGATTTGTGTTTTTCTCTCAAACAAAGAAGAATTTAAAATAAAACGCTCTGATATTAAATAGATAATTAAAAATCTATTACGTAGCAGAGCGTTTTTTTAATTGATTTTTGTTTAAGACAGAAATACAAAGCTGTAATCATAGGGACCGGCTGTTAAAGGCAATAAATAAGCAGATTTTGGAATTTATTAAGTTAAATTGTTTATTAGAAAATACAAATAAAAAAATTAAGTAGATTTATCATTCATTATTGTTCCTGTATTTTGGTGCATAGGTTGCACTCTTCAGTTAAATACCAGAAACACTCACCAGCACAAAAAACTTAGGCGAAAAGGCGCGAAAACATACGAAAACGCGTGAAAACGTGCGAAAACGCATGAAAACGTGCGAAAACCGTCGAAAAGGTGCAAAAACTCTCAAAATCACTCGAAAACGTGCGAAATCACGCGAAAACATGCGAAATCACGCGAAAACGTGCGAAATCACTCGAAAACGTGCGAAAACGTGCAAAAACGTGCGTTCTCACACAGGAACGCTGTCGAACGGGATAAACAGTATCCTATGTCCGTCTCCTGGCTCTAAGCTTCCTGCTCACCAATTTTCAGCCAAATCGGTACAGCCGTTCTTGAGTTATGCAAATAGTGTAACTAACACGACTTTCTTTTATTTATTTATATATATATATATATATATATATATATATATATATATATATATATATATATATATATACTAGCTGACCCGGCGTGAATTTTTCCGCCTTAACAGCCGGTCCCATCTTTTTCTCGCGTCGCACTCACTGTGAGAAACTGTACTATCCTTGTTGCACTCGTGATAATAAAGCAATTGCAGATTTGTGTTTTTCTCTCAAAGAAGAATTTCAAAAAAAAAGTTCTGATATCAAATAGATAATTAAAAAATCTATTACGTAGCAGAGCGTTTTTTTTTTGGAATTGATTTTTTTGTAAGAGAGAAATACAAAGCTGTAAACATGGGGACCGGCTGTTAAAGGCAATAAATAAGCAGATTTTGGAATTTATTAAGTTAAATTGTTCATTAGAAAAGACAAATAAAAAAAATTAAGTAGATTAATCATTCATTATTGTTCCTGTATTTTGGTGCATAGGTTGCACTCTTCAGTTAAGTACCTGAAACACCCAACAGCACAGAAAACTTAGGCGAAAAGACGTGAAAACATACGAAAACGCGTGAAAACGTGCGAAAACGCATGAAAACGTGCGAAAACCCTCGAACAGGTGCGAAAACCTGCGAAATCACGCGAAAACGTGCGAAATCACGCGAAAACATGCGAAATCACGCGAAAACGTGCGAAATCACGCGAAAACGTGCGAAATCACGCGAAAACGTGAAAAAACGTGCGTTCTCACACAGGAACGCTGTCGAACGGGATAAACAGTATCCTATGTCCGTCTCCTGGCTCTAAGCTTCCTGCTCACCAATTTTCAGCCAAATCGGTACAGCCGTTCTTGAGTTATAAATAGTGTAACTAACACGACTTTCTTTATATATATACGCTCAGCTTTCGACCCGGCGAACCTGTTCCGCCTTAACAGCCGATCCCATCTTTTTTTCTCGCGTCGCACTCCCTGGGGACAGAAACTGTAATGCTATCCTGCACTGCGTACGTGCAAAACGTGCGTTCTCACACACAGGAACGCTGTCGACCGGGATAAACAGTATCCTATGTCCGTCTCCTGGCTCTAAGCTTCCTGCTCACCAACTCGGTACAGCCGTTCTTGAGTTGGCAACAGTGTAACCAACACGACTATATATAGATATAACGGCGAACGGAAAGATTTGCTTTCATTATCGCCTTCTGTTATCAGTGCGGCGTTACAACAATGGGTTACAACAGGCAACAATGATCGCTAACATGCGAAATCACGCGAAAACGTGCGAAAACGTGCAAAACCGTGCGTTCTCACACAGGAACGCTGTCGAACGGGATAAACAGTATCCTATGTCCGTCTCCTGGCTCTAAGCTTCCTGCTCACCAATTTTCAGCCAAATCGGTACAGCCGTTCTTGAGTTATAAATAGTGTAACTAACACGACTTTGTTTTATATATATACTAGCTGACCCGGCGAACTCTGTTCCGCCTTAACAGCTGGTCCCATCTTTTTCTCGCGTTGCCCTCACTGTGAGAAACTGTACTATCCTTGTTGCACTCGTGATAATAAAGCAATTGCAGATTTGTGTTTTTCTCTCAAACAAAGAAGAATTTCAAAAAAACGCTCTGATATTAAATAGATAATTAAAAAATCTGTTACGTAGCAGATCGTTTTTTTAAATTGATTTTTGTTTAAGAGAGAAATACAAAGATGTAATCATAGGGACCGGCTGTTAAAAGCCATAAATAAGCAGATTTTGGAATTTATCAAGTTAAATTGTTTATTAGAAAATACAAATAAAAAAATTAAGTAGATTAATCATTCATTGTTTTTCCTGTATTTTGGTGCATAGGTTGCACTCTTCAGTTAAGAACCTTGTGATACACGACATTTTTTGTTTTATTATCAGGCGCAAAAACAAACACCGCAGATGATCTTCCGACCCGTGAACATGCCACATATAATTGACCATGGGAAAAACATGGATATTCTAGATTGAAACCACAAACTTTCAATGATTGGCCTTGTGATTTGTTGATGGTCATAGCGAATGCAAGAGGGATCGAAAATTGAAGTCTTTTAAATTGAAACGTCATATCGGTTGGGATCATCGGGATTCTCGGAATGATAACTTCCTCACCTTCGAATTTTCCTTTGAGTATCATCGCGTAAATTACATTGTTCATCAATTTTCTAACCACCAAACGCGTACCGTTGCACAGTTTTGGTTGGTTTATGTTTCGAAGCATGATTACTACGGAGCCAACTTTTAGGCGTAAATTGTGCGGTGGTAAGCCAGGCACATCCAAGGAGTTAAAAAATTCAATGGGTGGCTTCATCTTCATTCGTGACGCAGTCAATAGATTTGAATGAATGCGTTGTTACAATGATCTTACTCTGAATTACGTAGTTCAGGTCATTTACATCTTTATTCTTAGCCGCTAAAATTGCTCGCTCACCCAACCATTCATTATTTTTGTAGTTAGAAATAATGTTTGGAAATGTGTAGTTGATAAGTTCGTCTTTTGATGAGACAAAGTTACAGAAATTATTTGGAAATATAAACAATGGGTTACAACAGGCAACAATCACCGCTAACATGCGAAATCACGCGAAAACGTGCGAAAACGTGCAAAAACGTGCGTTCTCACACAGGAACGCTGTCGAACGGGATAAACAGTATCCCATGTCCGTCTCCTGGCTCTAAGCTTCCTGCTCACCAATTTTCAGCCAAATCGGTACAGCCGTTCTTGAGTTATAAATAGTGTAACTAACACGACTTTCTTTTATATATACTAGCTGACCCGGCGAACTCTGTTCCGCCTTAACAGCTGGTCCCATCTTTTTCTCGCGTTGCCCTCACTGTGAGAAACTGTACTATCCTTGTTGCACTCGTGATAATAAAGCAATTGCAGATTTGTGTTTTTCTCTCAAACAAAGAAGAATTTCAAAAAAACGCTCTGATATTAAATAGATAATTAAAAAATCTGTTACGTAGCAGATCGTTTTTTTTTTAATTGATTTTTGTTTAAGAGAGAAATACAAAGCTGTAATCATAGGGACCGGCTGTTAAAAGCAATAAATAAGCAGATTTTGGAATTTATTAAGTTAAATTGTTTATTAGAAAATACAAATAAAAAAATTAAGTAGATTAATCATTCATTGTTTTTCCTGTATTTTGGTGCATAGGTTCCACTCTTCAGTTAAGAACCTTGTGATACACGACATTTTTTGTTTTATTATCAGGCGCAAAAACAAACAACGCAGATGATCTTCCGACCCGTGAACATGCCACATATAATTGACCATGGGAAAAACATGGATATTCTAGATTGAAACCACAAACTTTCAATGATTGGCCTTGTGATTTGTTGATGGTCATAGCGAATGCAAGACGGATCGAAAATTGAAGTCTTTTAAATTGAAACGTCATATCGGTTGGGATCATCGGGATTCTCGGAATGATAACTTCCTCACCTTCGAATTTTCCTTTGAGTATCGTCGCGTAAATTGCATTGTTCATCAATTTTCTAACCACCAAACGCGTACCGTTGCACAGTTTTGGTTGGTTTATGTTTCGAAGCATGATTACTACGGAGCCAACTTTTAGGCGTAAATTGTGCGGTGGTAAGCCAGGCACATCCAAGGAGTTTAAAAATTCAATGGGTGGCTTCATCTTCATTCGTGACGCAGTCAATAGATTTGAATGAATGCGTTGTTACAATGATCTTACTCTGAATTACGTAGTTCAGGTCATTTACATATTTATTCTTAGCCGCTAAAATTGCTCGCTCACCCAACCATTCATTATTTTTGTAGTTAGAAATAATGTTTGGAAATATGTAGTTGATAAGTTCGTCTTTTGATGAGACAAAGTTACAGAAATTATTTGGAAATATAAACAATGGGTTACAACAGGCAACAATCACCGCTAACATGCGAAATCACGCGAAAGCGTGCAAAAACGTGCGTTCTCACACAGGAACGCTGTCGAACGGGATAAACAGTATCCTATGTCCGTCTCCTGGCTCTAAGCTTCCTGCTCACCAATTTTCAGCCAAATCGGTACAGCCGTTCTTGAGTTATAAATAGTGTAACTAACACGACTTTCTTTTATATATATAGATAGATAACGGCGATCGAAAGGCGGCTATCATTATCGCCTTCTGTTATCAGTGCGGCGTTACAACAATGGGTTACCACAGGCAACAATGACCGCTAACATGCGAAATCACACGAAAACGTGCGTTCTCACACAGGAACGCTGTCGAATGGGATGAACAGTATTCTATGTCCGTCTCCTGGCCCTAAGCTTCCTGCTCACCAACTTTCAGCCAAATCGGTACAGCCGTTCTTGAGTTATAAATAGTGTAACTAACACGACTTTCTTTTATATATATAGATAACGGCGAACGAAAGGCGACTATCATTATCGCCTTCTGTTATCAGTGCGGCGTTACAACAATGGGTTACCAGAGGCAACAATGACCGCTAACATGCGAAATCACGCGAAAACGTGCGTTCTCACACAGGAACGCTGTCGAATGGGATAAACAGTATCCTATGTCCGTCTCGTGGCCCTAAGCTTCCTGCTCACCAACTTTCAGTCAAATCGGTACAGCCGTTCTTGAGTTATAAATAGTGTAACTAACACGACTTTCTTTTATATATATATAGATAGATAACGGCGAACGAAAGGCGGCTATCATTATCGCCTACTGTTATCAGTGCGGCGTTACAGCAATGGGTTACCACAGGCAACAATGACCGCTAACATGCGAAATCACGCGAAAACGTGCGTTCTCACACAGGAACGCTGTCGAATGGGATGAACAGTATTCTATGTCCGTCTCCTGGCCCTAAGCTTCCTGCTCACCAACGTTCAGCCAAATCGGTACAGCCGTTCTTGAGTTATAAATAGTGTAACTAACACGACTTTCTTTTATATATACAGATAACGGCGAACGAAAGTCAGCTATCATTATCGCCTTCTGTTATCAGTGCGGCGTTACAACAATGGGTTACCACAGGCAACAATGACCGCTAACATGCGAAATCACGCGAAAACGTGCGTTCTCACACAGGAACGCTGTCGAATGGGATGAACAGTATTCTATGTCCGTCTCCTGGCCCTAAGCTTCCTGCTCACCAACTTTCAGCCAAATCGGTACAGCCGTTCTTGAGTTATAAATAGTGTAACTAACACGACTTTCTTTTATATATATATAGATATGTGTAAGTAGTGAAGATAAGAGCCGGCCGCTAGAATCCACCTCTAGACAGCGACTGTATTCCATCTATATGACTAGTTAGTGTGTAAAATCCTGCCGCCCCCTGTCGGGACTCGAACCTACGACCTCCCGGTCAAAACACAGTAGTGACATCTGTTAATGCACTGAGCCACCTCTCGTGGTTCAACCCCCTTTAGTTTTGGTGACATGCGCTATTAAATGCTCGTACTTTTTGAAAATTTTTGAAAAACATAAACTGTTAATGGACATGAGGATAATCTTTTAAATTCTTTACCAATTGAGCATGAAAGCCCGCAAGATTTGATCTTAGGTCCTATTCTTTTTCTGTTATACATAAACAATATGCCCTCGCATTAAAAAAAAGAAAAAATGAAAGAACAATTCTGTCCGCCGATGACACGAGTTCTTTGCAAAAAAATCAATAAATAGTAAAATTTTATGTTTCAAATTGGTTTCGTAATAACAAATTAATAGTTAACGAAGGAAAAACGGTTTCAATGCACTTTTGTATTTCAAATTGAAAATCACATGCTCTATTGAAAATGAACAATATGTTAAAGTAACAAACTTTCTAGGTCTCTCAATTCAGTCAAACTTCAAATCGAATTTACACATATGAGAAATAAACACTTAATTCATTTCATTATTTTACGCATTCTATGCTCTTTCAAATTTCGTGAGCTTCATGGAGTTCGTTACGTGTAGCTTTCAAATGCATATTTCGCTTGAGATGAAGCATAATATTCTGGGGAAGCTCATCCTGTGGTTCCCAGACATTTAGGTTGCAAAAGAAAATTATTCAAATAATGAAAAAATTCCATCCATGTGATTCCTGCGAGCCTCTTTTCATTGAGCTTGGAATCTTACCATTGCTTTGCCTGTTTATTTACGAATCTGTAATATTTGTCAAAACTAACTCACCTAACACTGGGAACATATATTTTAATGCAATACTTATATTTGTAATTTGTCAGAGAAATCATGTTCCTCAAGTGTTTAACAGCTCACTATAAGAAATCCTCATAAATGTACATTACTTTGCAACGCATCGCCAGATGACTTTAAATGACATCATTTCTGCTGCATAACTCTTTCTACACAATTAGAGACTATGCTGATCATCAAAAACAAGTTGTAACTGTTCAATAGCGGATCATTCGTCTTCACCGCACTATAAACTATTCTAAATTATCATAGCACATCGTCACGGTGTACTTCCTCGTCTACCCATTACGATCGTTAACGTTCTCCAAAAGCGTTTCCCTCACGATTCAGTTACGTCTTTCTTCGTCTACCAAAAACTCTCGTTCTACCTCTACAACCGCTTCACCGAGAACGATATTTTCTAGCGACGCTCAAAACGGCATGTTACCCTGCTCCGTTGCGAGCAGTACCTCACATTGCGAGTTAGCAAGACCCAGGTTTCATCACCTGTCACAATTTGGTTGAAATTTGGTTATCCCTTTTCACTGTACCGTGTGAGAAATAGCAGTGCACTACGAAATGGATTTGTTTTGTGAACAACAGTGAGCATTTGTGGAATCGACCGGGAACACATTTCATGAAAACGCAAGCGGTCAGTAACGATTTTGAAGAAAATAGTGCGTGATATTTGTGGAAATACCTACATTACAATCATTAGGTATAAACAAATAATCATTGTTTATGTAAATATGTGAAATTAAGTTTTTTTAAAATAGAGAGCATTACAAAAAATTAAAATGGATGCATAAAATACCACTCTTTCTTAAATTCAAAAATTTCATCGTTAAAATATATTATTATAAAATAATAATAATAATAATAATAATAATAATAATAATAATAATAAACCCGTGTGGTGTCCGGGTTTTTGTAGAATAGCGCCACGGGATCTCCCCCTGTCGTAAAAGGCGACTACCAGGAGCAGCTGTCCGCTGTCCCTCCATTTGAAATTGATCCATCTTTCATTCGCCATTCCTTTTTCCGCTGATCCATCTATTCCTTTGCCAAAATGATACCTTATCTATTCTTTAGCCGTTTTCCCAATTCAGTTTGCAAACTATCTCCTATCCACTTCACCCTTTTCTTTACGTCCCTCCTACGAAGACCAGCCCTGCGTGGACTCAGAGTACAGCTACGGCACCTGGGGGACGGGCAAAGGCACTTTTGAGTGTCGGTTATCAGGGCAATGGCAACCCGCCAAATCGGATGCGGATCTGTTCTTCTGGAAGCTGGGAGGTGACCTGTGCCCCTGACTTCCGGGAAAGGGATCGGCGAACCAACTGGCAACTGGAAGATGGGGTAGCACCCGACATGGCAACCCCTGTGTTTTTGCGTGCCGGAGCCCAGCAGCGTTTACGCCCCGCCAGCGGAGCCCGCCTAGGTCGTTCAACCCCTCTCCCATTGCAGAATCGTGAGTACCCGGACATGAGAAGGAATCAAAGATAAAATACTTTCTTAGTCGATTCACAAATAAGAAATGGGAGATGAGAATTAAAGAATAATATGTTTTTTAAACCATTTCTTGAATGAGTCAAAACAGAATCGATGTTACGTCGAGATATTGTTGTAAATATGATGAAGGCTTTAAATGATTTCAATGTGTTATTCAGTTTATCGTGTGGGATGTTGGAATCATTGATATTTGTTGAAGATCGTTCACAAGTCAGTGGGAATTGTAAACAGTTAAAGATGTAAAATAAGAATTTTGTGTAATTTTGTTATTGGTTAAAGCGAATCAGATGCGAGGTTAGTATTAGCACCAGCTGGTTAACTAGACTAAAAATATGAAGCTAATCTCAAATGAGAGTATTTATTATTAGTGATCATGAATTTTTTTTCAGACATTAAGGGGGTAGTTGTTGATTTACTCAACGCCAATTACGATACGATACGACATTCACGTTTGAGTAACGAACTCCAGATAGTAGAGTTTAGTATTATTGTGTGTGTTTGTGTCTAATTGAAGAATATATTATTTTGTGTGCCAGAACCACAATCTTTTTCTTCGTCGTAAACTCGCCTGTATGCTCCCTAACGTGCAGTCCCGGTATTAGTCTACAAAGGACAATTAAATCGTTTATTTAAGAAACCCGTCAACCGCCAAATTTGTCATGTCGAGAAAATTGACAAAAAATGTCCCGGCTTTTCCGATTTCAAATATTTTGTATTATTAAACCAGATAATAAACGAATATTTTTCAGGTAAATATGGAATAAGCGTCGTCATGGAACCATATTCCACTGCTAAAGAGCATTTTAAATTTTGGCCTTTGACGGGTTTCTGAAATAAACAATTCAATTGAATTAAATCAACTCGACAGGTCTGACGGCAGAACGGCTTACAGTGGGTTAAAATCTTGAAAACCTGACGAGGAAAGGAAAAGCAGTTTCTAGATAGGAATTTTGGACTATCAGGTTGGCTACATAACGTTGGAATTACTGAATGCGGGTTGTGCGGGCTTTGAGCAGTTCATTTTGTTCGTTCTATTCCAGGTCAAACTTGGCAATTCTTTGTTAGCATTGCGTGGTCCCGACCAGGCTAGAAAATAGTCTTGTCGCTGAATATAAATAATTGTGTTGTGTGTAAGTGAAACGAATATTATCAATACGAAAGGTGTTCCAGAACGTATGTACTAATTATGCACGTTTACACCATTATTATATAATTAGTTATACATATTTTTTGAAACTTTCTTGAAAATTGTCTTTTGCACCGTGTCCGGAAGCTTATATTATTACCTCTGTAAATTAACCTTGAAATCCACTCACTAGTACCGACTCCGGCTTTGAGCCACGTCTTAAACAAAACATGCAAAATGTCGTTATTGGGACATCTTGAATAATGGGACAATAAAATCAATTATTTCTGGGTTATATTTTTTCAATTTAAATTATAGACGATGCCTAGAAGTATTGTAATGAATATAAATAAGCAAACCAGGACGGAAACATCGCTTTGTCTTTAACAGTAGAATGATTAACTTAGAAAAGGACGAAGGTTGCCGCGTCGCAATTACTGTAATACAATCTTAGAAATTGTTGCATTCCGGTGTCTTATAATTAATTGAATACTTCGGTTACATTTTACGCCGTAGCAAGTGATAGACACTACTTCATAAAATACCTCTGGTAAAATATGCCAACAGGAGTCCATAGATTGTTTTTCCACAGACCAGACATTATTCCTTCGGCCAATTTACCCATCGATCAACTGTTGCAGGATGCTCAAGAATCAATTAATACGTTGACAAAGCAATACCACCTGAGTTTTTCTCGAAAATTTTCTAGTTTTAGACTATGGATGACGTATTCAGGAGATTCTTGGCCATCACAGATCACTACGTTTCTTCTCAACGCAAATCATCAGCAAAGAAACTGTAGTGTCTCGGCAGAAGCCGTTGCCCTCTTAGTTCCTATGGCAGAAGATTGTGAAAATTCTGTGGCGGATGAGGAAACAGTCTTTGAGAAGATAATGATATAGATGAAAAAAACAAAAAAACATTTCTAATGGTAGTTAAGTTTTACTAAATGAATAATTGCCTTTAAAACGAAATTATTTTTTGTAATTTGTACTATCTTTTATTCTCTATTTAGTCCTATTTTCGAGCTACCCATTTTAAAATATTTTTAATCATTAACTACAACAATACCTAACTATTGACTTTTATGTTAATAAAAAGACATTCATCAATTTTTCTTCACTATATTGAATAAATCATTATAGTCTTTTAAACTTTTGAACTCATAATCTTATTTGCAACCTAGGTGTTCTCGCAATATCGCAATGTCGCCTAAATAGGGGACTGGGAATTCCGCGCATCCCGCAAATAATGCTGCCATCACACGGTTGCAGTGCGAAATTTACTACGCTAAATTGCCTATTTTATATGCCTATTATATGTGTCTATTTTATTTATAAATCAAATTATGATACTTATTATAAAATATTTTCCAAAATTTGTAGAAAATATAAAATAAAAGCAAATGATTATAATTCATGTATAGATATAATAGAACGTTTAAATTATAATTTTAAATCGTTTTGGAAATTTACAAACTCAGCATGGGGGAACAAATGGTTTACCAAATGTTATGACTTAGATAGAATACCACTTTTATTTTTAAAAAATTGTAAAACAAATCTTACTCCCCCAAATTACAATATCTGTTTTAAATCGATGACTGAAGGCGCGTTTCCAGCAATTTGGAAAAAGGAGATATATGACTCCTATCCACAAATCTGGTAACCAGTCTGATATGAAAAATTGTAGGCGTATCTCGAAACTGAGCACAATACCGACATTATTTGAAGCAGTTATTACAGATAAACTATCTGCTTTCGTACTGAGTATACTAATTAAAGAACAACATGGTTTTATTAACATTACAACAACATATTTATTAACATATTTTATTAACAAGCGTGTAGCAACTACTAGTTTGTTGACATTTCAGCACTTCACAATTGAGAAATTAGAATCAAATTCTCAAGTTGATACTGTTTACACGGATATTTCTAGGGCATTGGACAGACCATAAACTACTTGTGACGAAGTAATATATAATTAGTGTCTGTGGTACATATTTAAATTAGATTAAAGATTATTT
>BLKR01013025.1:0-14205 GCA_011170035.1 Teleogryllus occipitalis | reverse complement strand
AACCATTGCGGGCTCAGAGAGTCACCGCGAAATATACCTTGCTGAATAGAAATCTCATCCGTTTGAATAGTTTCCTTTGAAGTATTCAGAGTCATTCTTGTGCACCACGTTGACATGACATGAGACAGAAAGTTACCTTTTCTGTCTATTTTGTATATTCAGGACCTGCAGTAACCCGCTGTGTGGTACCGAGTCAAACGGTAAATCAATGTAAGCCGTACATATATTTCAATTGTTCGCATATGCTTGGCCACACACAACTGAGTCAATTGTTAACTGTTCTTTACAGCCCTTTGATCCTCTGCTCAAACCTTTTTCCTGAGACGCAATATTATTTTGTTCGCAATGACATTTATTCTTAGCTAAACATGACGTTATAATTTTGTATAGCGTAGGGTGACAGGTTATTGTTCGTTTTTCTGTCGGGTCCTGTGTATTCATCATATCTTAATGTCATGCGAAGATGGTAAACGAAACAATTCCCTTTTGCATTTTTATTCTGAAACCCAGCAATTTCTTTTATAGCAAGAAAAGTTTGCACTCTGCTAATAATCCTGTACTCCTACAGAGTTTTTTCAACTTCAAAGAACACAATTGAAAATGTGTTAATAAGTGGAAAAAATAAAACGCAGAAAACATTGTCTTGGAAAAAGTTACATTGTGGTGCACAAATTATATTTGTTCTCTGTATATTCAAAAACTAAGAATATTTAATTATTTATATTTAATAATTGGCATTATTTTCTGTTAATATGTGCAGATATGTAAATCGTAATAAAGTTACATGTTTCGAGGAGGAAATATCAATATCACGAGAGTGTCTGAAATAGTCAATGCAATCTTTAGGTAACAAGTAAGTGTTCCCATGAGTGAGAAAACCAGGCATTTTTAGATTAGATTAGATTTAACCCTTTATAGGTCGGGTAACTTTTTTCCAGAACTATGTTAATTTCTCCTTTATTTGTTTAACTTTGATCTTAGGAATATGAGAAAATTTTTAATTTGTGATTTGAATAAATAAAAAGTTAGATAAATAATAAAACGATGTGGTCGTAATAACGGCCGAGGAGGAGCGAAGAAACGAAGGAGCGTTTTCGCGCAATATGGCGTGCAATATTTGCAATTTTAAAAAAATACTAAAACAATATTTTCTCGAAAACGGCTTCAAATTTTTTTCTTTAAATTTTTGGTATGGATAGTGCTCAATGCACTGTATAACATGACATAAACATCGTATTGTTCTATTCTTTTGTTTTTTCAAAAATTACAAAAATTTAATTTTTTTGACTTGTTTCTCACGTCGGTAACATTTACATTAGATCAATATCTTCAGGTTGGTATATTTACGAGTACATGTGCTTTAAATAATGTCAAATAAAATTTCTTGAAAACTCAACAGTTTGTGAAAATAATCTCAAAATTCCGCATTTTCAAAAACGCCATTTCCTCAAACGCTATTTTTTCAAAAATGGCTCCAAATTTCTTTTTCAAACTTTTACAACGGATAGTGGTAATATCACTATTTAACGTGATAGTCTATGACGTGAAGTTCATTTTGGTGTATTGTTTTGTTTTTTCAAAAATTACCCAAATGTAATTTTTTTAAATATCTCTCACGCCGTTAATATACTCATTTCAATGGATTTGTATACATTATTGAATTTGTGAGTGGAAGTTCTTGAAATGAATTTTTTTGAAAACTCAATAGATTCCTATGAAAAAGAGCCTCAAATTTCGCATTTACAGTAACGCTTAACCCCGTTTTCTTCAAGACGACTCCAAATTTTTCAATGCAAATTGCTATTTAGGACAAGGTTTTAGTCTTCTTTAATATTTTTAAAGTAATATTTCGGTTCTACTATTTGGAAACCGAAATGTTGAGAAATTTTCAAACAACTTTACTTTGAGCGCCGATATGTGGCAGCTGGCAAGCAGGAAGGACAAGATTATACAAAACCTGTGCACACCAAGGAAATTAGAAAACATTACTACGAGAAATTCTGTGACATTCTGTAGCACCTTTAGTTAAATTTGCGAAGGCATTGAGGAAAGGGATCACAGGCAAACCGTTCCAGTCTCGACGTAGTTCGATTCGCGAAAGAATATTTCCTAACGTCGGTTTTCTGAATTCTTGTCTGAACTTTATGCATGTGATCCGTTCTGCCGAAATATGTAGGTTTCCCTAATCGATTTTGAATTCGATACTCAAAAGCCTGTTTACGCGTTATACAGAGCATAAAAACGCGACTTCATTCTCCTTCTTTCCAGTGACTCCCATACATCTTTATTCTTGGTACTCCTGAAAGTAAATTTTTATGCTCTACGCTGGACCTTTTCTAGATTTCTTTGCCGCAAAATTGTGTACGGGTCCCGACATATTGCGTCATATTCTAATATGGGTCGCACAAATGACACTTTAGCTAGTTCTTTGGCTCTCACTGTACTCTTTTTCAGAATCCCATAACAAAACACAAAGATCTCCAGGCTTTGTCTGCAACGAAATATATTTGGTTTTCCCCAGCTCAATTTACTGTCTAGCTGTATTCCTAAATCTTTGCAAGACGTGACTCGAGGTATTACATTATTATTCAATTTATACGCGGTTTCATTGTAAATTTGATCCCCACCAAAAGTGATGGACTTGCTCTTTGAACTGTTTATTTGCATGCCGTTCGTTTCCGCTCAGATATGTAATTTGTCTCGCTGCAAAATATCTTCGTCCTGCTCCGAGTTAATAATCCTATAAATTCCGACGTCATCTGCAAAGAGTCTCACATTAGAAGCTAAATTTGTTGGCAAATCATTGAAGAAGGCAAGAAACATGAGTGCTTCAATGACACTCCTTTGTGAAATTCCTGACGTGAGGTTTCTCGAGGTCGATAAGTAACTTTCGATTCCGTACTTCTGTCGCCTGTCACGAAGTAGTTCGCTTATCCATGCTACCATTCAAGTGTCTAAACCCGAATCTATTAATTTTTTTATAAGACGATCGTTTGGAACAACATCGAAAGCTTTGGCAAAATCAATCACTATCTCGTCCACTCTAACACCTTCATCAACTACGTCGGCTGAAAATTGAGACTATCCGACTTTCGTACGAGAAACCATTCCTGAAACCGTGATCTGGGCTGTCCGGGTGACGCCGCGTCGAAGGCTGGGGTCCTCTTCAGGGCTGCCCCATATCTGCCATACTGCCTACAGCAGTACAGCCCTGAAGAGGACCGCGATATGTCGGTCGAAACGTCGGCACCCCAGCCTTCGACGCGGCGTCACCCGGACGGCCCAGATCATGACTTTGGCCGCGGAAGCCTACGATATCATTCCTAAAACCGTCTTGACCCTGATTAAGCCACTCCTTGTTCTCACATTCTTTCCGGATGTAGCTAGAAATTAGATGTCCCGTAAGCCTACATACAACTAATGTATGGCTTACCCGTCTATAGTAACTAAGTATTATCTTGTCGCCACTTTTAAAAATGGGTACAAGAGCCAGCTTCCAATCTTCTGGTACGCAAGCATTGTTTATAGATACATTAAATAACCTAATTAAATATGGTTTAATAGCCTCTCCACCTATTTTAATGATGTCCGTGGAAATAGAATCTGGGCCTCGTGATTTCCCTATCTTCATTAATTTTATTCTTTTCCGCAACGTATTTACATCAATATGAAAAAGACTTCTGACAGTGTTGGTATGTGAATACAGTTAGATTTCTGCTTGAAAACCGAGCTAAAATACGCGATAAAAGCTTTTCATTTTTTTCTGTCTTCCGTTATTGGCGAATTATTAACATGAACAACTGGAATCTCTTCTTTACTTCCCTTCCTTCTACGAACGTATTTAAAAAATACCGGTCAATTATTACTGTCCTCCGCATTCGACGTTCCTCTGCCACTTTCGTTTCTTTTCTTAAAGCTTCTGAATAATTTCTAAATAATTTCATATGGTTTTCACTACGGTGTCTGTTGCTAAATGCGTCTCAGGTTTTTTTTCCAATAGTCGAATTTTCGTATTATAATATTCCGGATCACAGTTTTTTTTAACAATTTACTTTGTGCATATGCCTGCTCAGCATTTACAAGAATATTTTTAAACGCTCCCTATATATATTCTATTCCTCCTCCTGTACTAAGAAACTCGCCATACCGTTCTGTTAAGTAATTTTAAAACATTTGTACATTCGCTTTCTTGTATTCCCTCACTAGAATACCGGTGGAAATACTTTTTCTTGAAATAATTAACTGTAAATCAACTAAAACGGTTTTATGATCACTTATATTTTGGAAAATGTCGCATGACAAGAATAAGTCTTTCGGTCTAATTAGGCAAATGTCCAGAATCGCGTCCTGTCGGGTGGGCCGGTCTACTACCTGCGCTAATCCGCTGTGCCAGACAAGTCTGTAGATTACCTGAACTTTCCCTTCGCAAACAATCCCTGTCCAATTTTTGCGTCCGGAAGATTTAAGTCTCCGGAAATGACTATATGACTGCTATTTTTGTTCTTTCGTAGAGGACGCCTAAGATTTTGTAACTATTGCTCGGTGGACGATAGCAAGCAATTATTTCTAAGATACCTCCTGAGCAGAAAATTCCTTCACAAAAATTTCAAACCTCATTTCAAATTCTTTATCAACCCAATTTGATCTGATATTAAAAGTGTTTTTCACGCAAATAAAAACATCACCGCCTCTGGTTTCGTGATCTTTTCTAAACGCAATGTAGTCTGAACGAAAGTTTTCCGGGTTTGCTACTGCGTCCGTGTTGTTATATGCACAATAGCTTTGAATGGAAGACGTTTAAAGTCGTTGGGATAGATCATGACTATACTTTTGGGGTAGCGACAGTTAAATGTTTCTCAATTTCGGTTGGTGATATAAATTTTGCATATCCTGGAACTGTTATAGTTCGACAAATTTCTTGAAGGATTAAATTATCATGAAGGAGGTGTTTTGAAAGTTGACGTGTAAAGGTTGCGCCAAAGTATTCACTTAGTACTTGCATTGTTGTTGCTACGGATGTTGTGGTTATTAAGGAGGATGTATTTGTTGGTTTGCGCAAGAGACGGCGAGTGATATATCGGTTGGATTGGCGTTATTTGGAAGTGAAAGTACTGAGCGTTGGATATTGCCGAAAGATGTCACACTATTATAGTGAGTAAGTTTAGGTAGGATTTTAAGAATGGAGACGATATTTTTGCCAGTGAGTTCGTGTATTTCTTTTGTGTTATAACAGTTTCTGCCAGACTGATGGCCAGATATGAGGTAGTGGGTTGCGCGGATGTAATAGGGAGTTGTTAGGTCCAAGGAAGCAAGAATGGTATGGGTGAGGAAGTCAAAGGCTCTGTCAATTTCTTGAGGATTTTTCATCGATGGAAGTGAAGACAGGAAGTTAGATATCAGAATCTAAATAGAGTCCAGTTGACTTTTTGTAGATTGTAAAAGCTGGGCAAGGCTATTTTCTTTTAGTGCTGTATTTAGCTAGAAAACAGGAGGGTTAGAAGGGAAAGAAAACAGGAAGATTAGTTAAGAATCAGAATGAATTGAGTATTTTGAAGGTTTTAGGAAATCTGAGTAAAAGGGTGGGCTACAAGGCGATGGTCGATTGGATCGTTGTGGGTGTAGTGTGGTGAGAGGAGAAAGGTTCGGGGGCCTTGCTCTGGGGAGAAAAAGTAATGGTAAAGGAAGTAAAGGCGATGAAAGGTTTTGGTGGAATGAATGATTGTGTGCAGGGCTGTGGGAGGCATGATTGAAGATTGGTTGAGCGGCTGGGTGGGAAGAACTTTTTGGATACACTATTCTGATATACCTGATATTCACGACTGGAGGACCTATATGGTTTTTCACAGTTTACATAATTGGTTTCTTCACTGGCGCACGGAACAATAGTGTGATGACGTACGCATTTTCCATTACGCGGCTGAGACCAAGCTTCTTTTATGTCTATTAGTCTGACATTGCTGACATTAAATTGGAACAGGTCTATGACAACGTTTTTTATTGTGATGATAGCACTAAGAAGTTTTATTTAGATTGTAGATTGCCTTTCCTTTGTTTGTTTCAGCGAGATTTACTGCAAAGAATGGCCATGGTTTGATGTTGGTTAATCGTGTAACTGTAACGCTGTTGCAACTAGTTCCTGATGTATTTCTTCTTTGGAGTTAGATATTGGCATGTTTCTGAACATCACTGAGATTGTAGTATTGATGGGATCTGGGTACATATGATATAGTAGGCCTTTAGTTGTTGGGTTTTTGTTTTCGGAGTAAAGTGAATCATCAACCGAATTTATATCGACTTCAATGTAGAATGCTTTACTAGAAGTAACATTTTCATGTTTTAGTAGATCTTTGAGTATTTCGAGGAGTTCCGAATGAACATGTGGGTTATGAATAAAAGTAGCGGTATTTTTTCGGCTCGTGGAGGAGAAGGATTAATATCAGAAGGATCCTGAATATTATTAGTTTGATCAAGTGGAGTATATCTATTGTCAGTGTTAATATTTCAACAGGATAGTTCCAGGCAGATTGTTCGGGCACTCTTCAATGAGATTTGGACACTGCTGTCGATGGCACATAACTAATGGCGATTCTGTTGCACTTATATATGTTTTGGAGGCTGACTCTCAAAAGTTGATTGTTGTATGGCATCTGATGAATACGTAGGTTGGCTCGCTCCTAACGGTTGCATGAGGTATGGAGAGTGTAAAACATGAAGTGGACTCGGATAGTAATTACTTAATGTAGGCAGTGCTGTGGACACAGCTTCGGAGAGCGGTGGGAACGAGTCTTCCATGGCCCATGAGGAATTAGTCTTGCAGAAAATTCGATGAACGGACGATATTCCTCACAAAGAAGGAACTTGAAGTAGACACTCACAAAATTAACACGTACACAGGTACAAAGAAAGACAAAACAGAAAAACTTATGTTTAGTAAAAGTGGTGTTCGCACTGAGAAAGACATTCGATACTGAACCGTAGCGCTTGGGCTATGACACGAGGCTTCCCTCTTGTCGCAGCGATGGCCAGCGAGAGAGCTGTAAACCGATCGGCGGTCGAGCTCGAAATGTGTCTAAACACCGTCCTGCACAGCATTTTGCACTTTCACTGGTCTTCGGAGCCACGCGCGAACCACTAGAGTGCAAATGCGGAAGTGTAAGGAAAGGTGGGATTAATAAATTTAAAAACACATGAATGATGTTGCATGTTGTTTTATGTACGGTGTTCAGACTACTTTGCACTAATGAGGAGATTCAGTTGACTGTATAGGTTTTCTGGTTTTCCAAAAGTCTGAAGCGCTAAGATAGTTGAGATGGGCGGCGTTCACGGAGGTCGGGTGCAGGGCTCTGCGTACCTTGTTCATAACACATTGATTGATTGATTTTTTCGTGTTTCCGGGCGCGTCAACTGCTTTGTTCATTAGTCCCGTTAGTGTAGTGCATGATTTTTTTCGTGAGATGGCTGTGATCTTCCCCCGCTGGATGGCGAGATCCGGCGCCGATCTACCTTTGGCTAGTGGGGTTTCCCCCTAACCAGGACTCTCCCACCTGCGGGGCACCGCCACAGCCGGAACAAGCTCTAAGTTTCCGACCGCTCTCCCTGAATATGTGGTAGTGTAGTGCGTGTTCGTATAAGTGTGTGAGTAAGTGAAGAGGATAGGAGAAAGAAGCGGAAGGACAGATCGCGCGCGGTCCATGGTCCGTTCGGTAGGGTACTGCTCCGGCATTCGCCTGGTGTTGATCGGAGAAACCACGAAAAACTACAGATCAGAGCAGCCGGCCGCTGGAATTCTCCTCCAGACAGAGACTGAATTCGACCTAGCTGAAAAGTTAGTGTCGAAAATCCTGCCGCCGTCAGGACTCGAACCTAGGACCTCCCGGTCAGAGGCGCTGCAGTGACATCAGGAGATGCACTTAGCTACCGCTCCCGGTTTCATTAAACACGGACACGTATTTCACACAATAATACATTTATTCTTGACCCCATTAAACCCCCGCAGGGGGGGATCGCGATGGCGTAGGTTGTCGTGGTCTCTGGTGGAGAATCGTAGACAACCACCCGGACCCTGATTCTCGCGGCGCCGCTCACGTCGTTAGCCTGAAAGTGCAGGCAGTGAGAAGGCGATGCTAAGCTCCTGGTCGCCGGGCAACCGGCCACCCACCAGTTGGGCCTATGACGCGTCGACCTTGGAGCAGGAAGGATGGTTTTCGGAGTACTCCGGATCCCACTTTAAAGTCCAATGAGAAACAAGTTAACCCCCGTCAGGTTGCTTCGGTACCGGCGTTACCCACCTCGTGAGCTGGCGGTACGCAGTGGGGAGACGGGATGGGGGCTCCGAGCTGCCTGGGCCTTAGTACAGTTGGCCCCCAGTTGGGCTCTCGGTTTCGTCGTGGCAGTGGCCCGATACTCTGGGCAAAGAGGAGGGAACTTGTTCCAGGCGCATGTGAGTGGCGCATTGTCGAGATTCCGGTACTAGCCAGGGTTGCCAGATTGGACGGAATTCCGCTTTTTGGGATAGAAAAAGAGTAGACAATGCGGAAGAAAAATTCAATTCGCGGAATTCCGCCCGATGGGCGGAATTCATTTTTCAAAACCGCGAATTGGGCTATGAACAAAATCAAAATGATAAAATAAACTTTATAATCATGCTTACATAATCTATTGAATTTCCGTCATAAAGATGATGAATTAAAGATTTGATAAAAGATATGTTTACATTAAGATGCTTTCAAGCTCTTACTTTGCCTGTCAGTAATGCTGTCGTTGAGCGCGTTTTCAGGATTATGAATGCTGTAAAAACTAGAACTCGTAACAAGATGCAGCTTGAGTTACTGCAATCCATTTTACGTATTCGAATACATTTAAAAGTATTTATATTAAAATCTATTTTAGAATTATATTATTAAATTTTATTTCCTAAATTCATAAATTAAGATGTAAATTTAATTTATGAATTAATAAATCAAATTAATAAGTAAGTAAAACTCATTTACAACATTGTTTCAATGTTTCAGGAAGTTTTGAAATGTTGCTGTGTTAGTTACCATCCATCTAGCGACATGTTAGAATGCTGCACTTCTCGTATGATCATGGATATGATCTCTTTGTTTGCCGACGATGACGAAAGTCCTTATGATTTGTCCGCATTGACGTGAAATATTATTTCACGTCATCTACGCACTTCATTATTTATAATACATATATAGCTTATCTAGGTATTTAAATTCATAAAAATCGTTGCAGATTTATCGTATCTTGATATTAGTTTTATAAAAATGTTTAATAATAAATTTAACTAAATGAAAAATAAATAAAATAACTTATTGTGTATTTTTATGTATTATTTACCGAAAACTTCGATTTGTATTGCTCTTATGAAAGATTCAAATATTTAAAACCATTGGGCGGGATTGGGCGGGTTAAGTGCCATCTAACGGCGGATGCATGCCACAAGACTCTGGCAACCCTGGTACTAGCCTGGATAGCTAGGAGCTCTCAGCTGGCAGGGCGGCCCCCATCCAAGCATTGTATGGGGAGGTTGCCGTGAAGATAAACTGGGTTCCGGCTGGATCCGGCCGTCAGCCTGCCGCCGTTAACGTGCCGGTAGGGGGTGCGGATAAAAGCCCAAGAGACCTAGGTGCCCACCCCGGGGAGTTGTCCCCCTGACGAAAAGTGCAAAGTTTGGAGGTGGTAAACCACAAGGGGTTATATACATTACCTCATTAAACAGCGACAGGCACAAAATACACAATGCACAATCGTTTGATGACTAGGTTACAATTGTATCTTTTCGCAGTTACTGGTACTACGCGAAACACGAGTTGCTCGCACTTATTTCCGCGGATGAATGATAGCATTACGAATTATGTGATCACGCACAAGTTACAATAATTCTTAGTACAAGTACTGCTCACTGTGAGGCATTAAATTTTGAATGATTCTCACGCACCGCAGAAGCTTTCACGCATACAGAATCACTGATAAACTTGCTCGAGATGAAACTGACAGTAAATTTTACGTAAGGGAACAATCTGCATGATTCTTACCAAGTTTGAAACGAATAGACCTAAGAGAAAAATGTGGTATTACTCTCGTAGTGTCTGGATTAAAACAAAATGTGCAGCGAGCGGTAGTGTCGCGGGAGGTCCTAACTAGGTGGGGAATGGGCTGAGCGAAAGAGAATTGAGTATTTAATTCGTTCCAGAATGATCTGAAAGCAGTTAACAACGGTTAGAAAACGGTTGCAAGCTTTACCACGTAACCCCGTAAAGGATAACGGGAACTAGGAGTGACGTCACGTAGCTCACGGAGCAGCGCGCACGTGCGGCAGTAACATACCGCGGATGGGCTGTCTACGAGCAGCGAAAGAGAAATACTTTGAAGCGTGATTGTTGGAGACGCTGCTGGCTGTAAAAAAGTTACATAAGTACGAAATCGCCGCTAAGTTTTGTCCTTGCATTAAATTGCTTTTGCTTAAATTTTTACAATATTTTGTTTGCACGTGGGGTTGAACAGAGGGAATCATGAGAAGGTAAAAATGAAAAGACAAGCCGAGTCAAATTAACGTGTAGTTAATTAGTAAATAACTAAGTCCGAATCATTAAAATTATGTAAAAAAATGTAAGTACTATAGGCGTTACCTGGTTATAATTCCCTTGGCACATAAATAACTAGTAATATCCCCAAGCTTTTTGAAGAAAAGATTACATATTATTAGAGATACGAAGATATTGTTTACCTTTGAGTGCGTACCCACAAATTTTTAAGGTTAATTTATTTTCTCTTACTGGTACTCGTATAGACTGTAATGATGCAGGAGAATGTGGTGAGTTTTTTTGAACGAAAAACGTTTTGTGAGAATTTAATACCGAAAAGTGTTTTTTATCAAAGTGTCTATCCAAATGTTTACATGCATACGTTGACGTGCAAACGTTTTACGTGCATGTTTTACGTGGATATATTCAAAAATCGCTGCGCAACCCATACTACTCAACGTGTCAAATTTTTCCTACTATACCAACCTCCCTTTTCATTCATTCTTCCACTGGAATATTTCTTAAGTATTTATTTATTTATTTATTTATTTTTATTTATTTATTTTTACGTAAAAAACAGTTAAAACTGTGTATGACGTGCTATGGGGAGAAGTGAATTCTGTGCACGTTTTCAAAATTCTGTGATCCCTACACTAAGTAATATACTACTGGAATTTTGAATTTAAAAAAACCGCTCCCGTGTAATAAAATCTATTTTCAAGAATAAATCAGCAAAACATTTTGGGCTCTTATCCATGATGTCCTTCGTCAAGGAATAATGCTTCCTGCCGCAACAACATGGAAACGATAATTTGAAGAACTGTATTTCCCCTTGAATTCTAGAAGTCGTGAACAGATAATGAAGTTACATTTATGTCCAGAAGCAAAACAAGGGGCCATCTCAGCATTTGCTCAATGGGGGAAAACTGGACAAAATACCTGATCGAGATGGGGGTCATTGACCCAGAAGTATTACATCACGAAATGGCCTCGTGACTCAGTAATATGACGAATCTCTTCTATAAGCTTGTTAGTGGTCCAAAGACGTAAAGAGATTCCCCTCCAGTATTGACAATTCCAAAAGTAATTGCATCAAACCATGCATCGCCCTCCAACTCGTGTCGAAGGCAAGCATGCACGAGATCATGCTCTGTGGAGTCGGCAGGCCAATCCTATGCATTTCAATTATCGTGATTGACGGTGAAAACCTGAGTGCTGAAAAAATACGTGCTCGGCGTCCTCGTTTGTGAATGTTCAATTTGTGAACGTTCATTCCTGCGTGTGATTATCATAATATTTTGAGAAAAAACATCGTTACATACAGTTTTTTGAGAAGTATAAAAATGATTTCGAAATTGCGGTTTAGTGGATTTATATCCAATTATTATACTGGATATGTAAGCGCGATTCCTCTGTGTTTGAGATATGGTAAAAATTGATGAAATTTTTTTTTAATTGTACCTTTAACAAAATTCGCGCACACTTTCTGTATAATGTTAATTCTAATCCAACCTAAAAGAGTAATATTACTGCAGCATTCAGTGTTCGAAATTAATGTATTTTGTTACTTAAATGTTCTCTATGATTGATTGATTAGTTATTCTTCGCACGTCAACTGTTCTCTTTAGTCCAGTAAGTGTAGTGCATTTTTTCTCGGGAGGTGGCGGTGACCTTCACCCCCGATTGATAGTGAGATCTGACGCCTAGCGGCGTTTTCGTCAACCAAGTATCTTCCACCAGTGTGGTACCGCCCCTGCCGGTTCAAGCTCTAAGCCTCCGACCGGTCTTCCCTTACGAGTGGTAATCTACTGCTCGTAAGGGTGCATAAGTAAGGGGTGAAGATTGAACAAGGAAGAGAAGGAAGGATCGTGAGCAGTCCGTAGCTCGTTTATTAGGGTACTGCTCCGGTATTCGCCTGGTATTGATCGGAGAAACCACGGAAAACTATCGATCAGAGCACCTGGCCGCTAGAATTCTCTTTCATACAGCGACTGAATTCGACCTAGTTATCTAGCTAGTGACGAAAATCCTGCCACCGTCAGGACTCGCTAAATATGCTCTATATTTTCGTTACAATAGGGTTGAGAGGCTAGTGTACTAAAACAAAAATACTTCAGGTACTTTCTTTAGCGAGAGTAAATAATTGAGATATTTGGATATACTGCAGCATTTATAAGTATGAGCAATTGGCAACATTAAGCAAATGTTGAGGGTTTTTTAAGTGAATCTTAAAATGTATTAAAAATTGGTTATTTTATGTTAATTATATGTGTTTCTCAATACACTTCGGTTCGCTAATCGCTCATAAAGTTTAAGAGAAACACTGATTACTCAGAACGTCTTAACAGCATCTATGAAACTCTACAAAAATTCTTTCATTATACGGCATGGCACGTCTACTATATTCCGATTTAAACACAGTGACACGAGCTGAAAGGGGGACATTGTCATTCAATAGGATCTCCAGTACCAACAATGTAAGTCGTAACGAAGCTCCCCATTGGACGATAGTGTTTTTTCCCTTTGCCTCCAACTCGTGACTTTGAATTGCCACTGTGTTTAAATCGGAATACAGTATATTTTTTGCAATATAATGAAATATTATTTATCGTTTCATGGAGGTTATTAAGAATTGGTGTGCAATTTTCTGCAACTTTCGTTTTGTGAACGCCACTGAATTGAACTCACCATCCACACACATATGTTTGGCCCCGAGGTTTCCTTTGCCAGGCGTCCCATCGCAAAGAGCTCGCTTACGTTCCCGCGGCTGCGTAGCATCCGAGGGGGCGGTGGAAAGGAAGAGAGGCCATGGGATGTGGAGGGGAAAGAGTGGGTGTGGCGGGGACGTTTCCGTGAATCGTAAAGAGAAACAAGGAGAGTGGCAGGGAATGGAAGGTACATGTATTGTAGGATTCATGGGGAATGTGGAAGGACATTTCGTGTAGGACATTTCGTGCGGGACATTTCGTGCGGGACATTTCGTGCGGGACATTTCGTGCGGGACATTTCGTGCGGGACATTTCGTGCGGGACATTTCGTGCGGGACATTTCGTGCGGGACATTTCGTGCGGGACATTTCGTGCGGGACATTTCGTGCGGGACATTTCGTGCGGGACATTTCGTGCGGGACATTTCTTGTGGGACATTCCTTGTGGGACATTTCGTGCGGGACATTTCGTGCGGGACATTTCTTGTGGGACATTCCTTGTGGGACATTTCGAACGGGATATTGCGATCGTGATCGTGAAGGAGAAGCGAGGAGGAGAGAGGAACAGAGTGGAGGAGGGAGACCTGATGAAGAGCATGACGGATCGCGAGAGAGCGAGAGTGACCACGGAGAGCGAGCGTCGGCGAATGTGATGGAAGAGCTGGCGTGTAACGAGGCTGCGCGTGAAGGGAGGAGGCTATGCAAGGGGCGTGGCGCAGGGTGGAGAGAATCGAGAAGGGTGGCAGGGGGGGCAGTCAGGCGCGTGGGCCGCGTCGCCCACCCGGAATAAAAAATATAAATAAAACCTTCATGCATTTCCATGAAAGATTCATGAATGCGCGGGGAGAGCAGCGATGCGAAATAAAATACGATTATTACAGTCATTTATCCGGAGAGGGAAATCTTGGGCAGCGAGCGCGCGTCCGGGCGTCCGGGTATCGAGGCCGACGGCGCGGGATGGGGCTT
>BLKR01013024.1:0-14213 GCA_011170035.1 Teleogryllus occipitalis | reverse complement strand
ATGCGTGCTGCCCTAGTCTTTCTATCACATTTCAATCTGTGTCTCGGATGGTTGCTTTACATCGGTTGTTGTCACTCTGATAATTTAATTAAAGTTGTCATTATGAAATTTGTAGTGGATTTGGAAAAATATTTGCCACTAAATTCCTAGCGCATTCTTAGATTTGCCTGATTGTGATTGACTTCATCAGACAGGTTTTTCCCTTGGTAAATTAAAAATACACCACACCTGAGTTTTATTCACTTTTATTCATTACATCATTTTTTAATGCCGGTGACTCAGAATAAATGTTACTAACTTCTAAGACATGTAGTAGGGAATGTAGAAGGGTAGAAAATAATCACTTTTAACTAATGAACGTGTAGTGGGAAATGTTATATGGCGGAGTAAAGTAGGTTACATATGCCTTCTATTGCTAGGAAATCACGGTCGGATACATGTCCGGCAGGTTCAATAAATCGTTATGAAAGCTTCAGGACGTCATCTGCTGAACATCTGTGAACATAAAGAATTATTGTTTTTTATACGAGGGTTGGTGAATGAGTCACGGCAACTAATTTTTTGTGAGAATACGACCAGTGGTAAAAAATGTGAAATACATCTAAAAGGACCGTGTATGAACTTAGCAGGTGAACATTTGACACAAGGAAATTGTGTTTCTTATATTTAATAAGGTATTTGAAACGACAGTACTAGTTTCATATTCCAAAGCATTTTAGCATATACGTGTTCACAACATTCCAAAAGCATTAATATCCGTACTAAAGACCCGATTAGGCAGATTCTCGATAACCGCACGTGCCACATCAATCCGCACATCCAAAGGTCGTCACGTGCGTTGCTGATCATGGTTTCTACGCATTCTCGAAGAACTGTCCTGCCCATTTCGCAACTGTCCGGTCTGGAAATTCCCCAGAGCTTCCACGAATTCCCTGATCCATTGAGAAAATGCTGAGATGGCCCCTTGTTTTGCTTCTGGACATAAATGTAACTTCATTTTCTGTGCACGTCTTCTAGAATTCAGTGGGAAATACAATTATTCAAATTATCGTTTCCATGTTGTCGCGGCAGGAAGTAATAAGTGCCAAAATTTATTGCTTATTTATCCTCGAAAATAGATTTTATTACATGGGAGTTTTTTTTCTTCCTTTCAAAATTCAAAATTTAAGTAGTATATGACTTAGTGTAGGGATCACAGAATTTTGAAAATGTGCACACAATTCACTTTTCCCCATAGCACGTCATACGCAGTTTTTAACTGTTTTTTGACGTAAATAAATAAATAATAAATAAATAAATAAATAAATAAATAAATAAATAAATAAATAAATAAATAAATAAATAAATAAATAAATAAATAAATAAATAAATAAATAAATAAATAAATAAATAAATAAATAAATAAATAAATAAATAAATAAATAAATAAATAAATAAATAAATAAATAAATAAATAAATAAATAAATAAATAAATAAATAAATAAATAAATAAATAAATAAATAAATAAATAAATAAATAAAATAAATAAATAAATAAATAAATAAATAAATAAATAAATAAATAAATAAATAAATAAATAAATAAATAAATAAATAAATAAATAAATAAATAAATAAATAAATAAATAAATAAATAAATAAATAAATAAATAAATAAATAAATAAATAAATAAATAAATAAATAAATTCCTGTCCGGTATGGAAGGGCATTATTCCCAAGAGCTTCCACCAATTCTCTGCGACATTCTCGGGCATTTCTCCGATGGGGAACGGATATCTTTGTGTATGGGAGCTTTCCGAAAAGAGTTACATTCATCTAGCACGGCGGCACTCAGACAACTGATTTCACGTTGCTCTCTGTGCTAATTGCGACACAGAGCCAAATATTGTCGTGAACAGACATTATTACAGCATTTATTTCACGTGACAAATAAAATTTTGTCATTCGATAACATTTCTTTTAGAAAAAAAGGTAGTTGCCGCAACCTTCGTACCAAAAGCAAAGCGATTAATAATATCAAGTTCGAACATAAATGTAGCACACTGTCTTCCATTTACGAAATAGTTAGGAAATTTGGTTGAACAGAAACTCAAACGACTTTCTAAACGAAAACATGTATCGTTTGAAATATTTAAATAGCGCGAATTGTCCCGTTAAAAGATAGCTCTTGAAAGTGCAACTATTTAACTAAATTTCTATTGAATAACTAAAACGTTCATTTCTATGATGGAATTAATTTACTTTACGCAAAATTTAAAAATGGCATTCCACCCACACACCACATTTCCGTCAAATAAAGAGAATTGTAAATACAATGGACGCCGCTTATTGTAATCACGGTTAATGTTATCATTCCTTTAATGTATTCATATTTATGATGTCTCTCTTGAACTAATATTACAACATTGAGCAAACGTCGTTTATTGTGATCAGAATTCGTTTTACGTTATTATTAGCAGTTTTGAGGGTCGCGATTTCAGAAAGACGAGCAAATAATATTATTCTCTACTGGAGCAACGGTGTCTCTCTCACGTGATGTTCTAAAAATAACTTCCTTGCAGACGCTTGATCGCCTATCCCCTCTCGCAGGTAGTCTGCCAAACTTTCAATGTGGTTCACGATGCCGTCAGTTCCCATTCGTTCATGAAGTTAAACTGCAGAGATGGCCAGTGTGAAAAGTTGGTCTAAACGTAAGGACTTCACAATTAACGAGAAAGTTTCTATTATTGAACGTTATAATAATTTGCTTAAAATAAGTCCACACAATTGAGCAGTGCAGCTACAAATTTCTCAACATCTTGTGTGCAAACTATTAAAGAATAGGAACTATATTTTTCAGGCGGCACGGAAGAACAAAAACATACAATGTTAGGGAAATCGTGTTGGGAAAGGCTATGAGGTTGAATCTGCTGCATGAATGTTTCCCATAGTAAACTATTTGATGTAGATTTCTTTTTCATTTGTTAATCTAGCAATCATCATAGACTTACATTGCACCTAATGTTCTCAATTGGTTAATGTTATATTAATTGCGGCCCGAAGTGATAACAATTTTATTGATTGTTAGAGATTCCGGGTGCGTCAACTACTATGACCATTAGTGCCGTACGTGTAGTGCGTGCTTTTGCTTGGGAGGTGGCGGTGGTCTTCGCGATGCGAAGGCGATGGTGTAACGGTTAGCGTATCAGACTGTTACTTGGACTGTTATACCCAAGTTTGCGGGTTCGAACCCGATCGACCGATTTTAAGGGCGAAAAAATCCTTCGTACGCCTTCCTTCGGAGGGGAAGTAAAGCCGGCTGTCCCATGTTAGTAGATTTACTGCATGTAAAAGATCCACAAGCCTAAATGATGCCTCTGAGCTAAATTCAAATCGTCTGTTTCGTCGCCCAAGTAATACCTTCTTTCTCCCATGGTTGGTGAAAGTAGCGTAGCGGAATTTGCGTGGTTAGGCGGAAGAGCAGGCCTCATGGCCTGAGTTTCGCCACGTAAAATAAGGCACATTTAATTCAATTCAATTCAATTCAATTCAATTCAATTCAATTCAATTCAATTCAATTCAGTCTTCCCTCGCTGTAAGGCGAGATCTGACGCCGACCTACCTTCGTCCAACGAGGTTTTCCCCAACCAAGTATGTCCTACCAGCAGGGGGACCGCCCCAGCGAGGACAAACTCTAAGCTCCCAACCGGTCTCCTGGCATATGTGGTAGTGTAGTGCATGTTAGTGTAAATGTGTGTAAGGGCTGAGGATAGGACAAGGAAGAGGTAGGAAAGATCGCGCTCGGTTCGTGGCCCGTTTGTTAGGGAACTGCTCCGGCATTCATCCAGTGTTGATCGGAGAAACCACGGGAAACTACCGATCAGAGCCGCCGGCCGCTAGAATTCTCCCCGAGTCAGCGACTGAATTCGACCTAGCGGACAAGCTAGTGTTGAAAATCCTATCACCGTCGGAACTCGAATCCTAGGACCTCCCGGTGAGATGCGCTGCAGTGTCATCAGTTGATGCGCTAAGCCACCTCTCCCGGTGATAACAATAAGCGGCGTCCACTGTACTAACGAACACGTGGAAAAAGGTGTATTAGCGAATTGGAGAATGACGTAATTAGAACGCGAAGACGAATGCTGAATGCTCACCCGGTGATCAATGGCCCCGTGCAGTATTTTTGCGCAGCTGAATGCTCACCCGGTGATCAATGCCCCCGTGCAGTATTTTTGCGCAGCTGAATGCTCACCCGGTGATCAATGCCCCCGTGCAGTATTTTTGTGCAGCTGAATGCTCACCCGGTGATCAATGCCCCCGAGCAGTATTTTTGCGCAGGTGAATGCTCACCCGGTGATCAATGCCCCCGAGCAGTATTTTTGCGCAGCTGAATGCTCACCCGGTGATCAATGCCCCCGAGCAGTATTTTTGCGCAGCTGAATGCTCACCCGGTGATCAATGCCCCCGAGCAGTATTTTTGCGCAGCTGAATGCTCACCCGGTGATCAATGCCCCCGTGCAGTATTTTTGCGCAGCTGAATGCTCACCCGGTGATCAATGCCCCCGAGCAGTATTTTTGCACAGCTGAATGCTCACCCGGTGATCAATGCCCCCGAGCAGTATTTTTGCGCAGCTGAATGCTCACCCGGTGATCAATGCCCCCGAGCAGTATTTTTGCACAGCTGAATGCTCACCCGGTGATCAATGCCCCCGAGCAGTATTTTTGCACAGCTGAATGCTCACCCGGTGATCAATGCCCCCGTGCAGTATTTTTGCGCAGCTGAATGCTCACCCGGTGATCAATGCCCCCGAGCAGTATTTTTGCGCAATGCAGGTGGTCGCGCGCGACGATTGCAGAATCGATGCGAGGTGGCTGGGAGGAAGGTGAATTGGACCTCGTTGAATCGCGCGCGGTCGAGGGCAGGTGGCGCGGCATGGTGGTCGCGAACAGAAGGTTCGCCGCTAATTGAACGACGTAGCCCAACGGCGGAGTAAGTCGACGTGTTGAAAAGATGTGCAGGTACAATCGAGGGCATCATTAGGAGCCACAAGTTTGGAATGAAGACATCGTAAAATCCATTCAATCAATGGACTATGGAATGAAATAATTATTTAATTGTGGCACTAATTAATCCGTGACTCGCTGTAGGAATCTATTATTATTATTATTATTATTATTATTATTATTATTATTATTATTATTATTATTATTATTATTATTATTATTATTTGCTTAAGTATCGGATATTCAACAACCGGTTTTATAATTTGTGTGGAACCAACTTCGGCAGACCACATAGTAAATTACAGCTCATGATAAACTCAGTATGGTGCTGTCTATTCGACATGTCAGTTTTTGAATGCCAAGGTGACAGTTTTTTTGAGTTTTAAGGATTATTGCATTGGGTTTAATTAAAATTTTTGTATATACTTTTTTCACGTTTTTGTTGATTACACCA
This sequence comes from Teleogryllus occipitalis, assembly GCA_011170035.1. NCBI lineage: Eukaryota > Metazoa > Arthropoda > Insecta > Orthoptera > Gryllidae > Teleogryllus > Teleogryllus occipitalis. The sequence goes on along the minus strand of BLKR01013024.1, from coordinate 8,774 downwards.
GTCACTGTGATTTAAAATAGCATAACCAACAGAATGAAGGCGATATATTTTTCTGTATTCTATGGCCAAGGGAATATATTTGGTAATTTATTTTTCTCTTTCTGCTTTATCAATGTTGTGATGTGATAGACGCGTGATATCAGTGAGGAAGGCTTTTTTTCTCTGTGAAATTATGAATATCTTGTCTATATGCCAAAAATAGTATCTGTAAAAACTGTATCTGCCTGCTCTGTAAGCTACAATGGTTTTGTCAGTATGTGAATTTTATTATTATTATTATTATTATTATTATTATTATTATTATTATTATTATTATTACTATAATTATTATCATTATTATTATTAATATCATTATTATTGATATTGTTGGTATTGTTTTTATTTTTATTGTTATTGTTGTTTTGATAATTGTTATTATTATTATTATTGTTGTTGTTTTAATTTAAAATTTATTTAAATCTTTTCCAGAACTTGGTCTTCTTTACATTACTCAAATTCATTTGACCCATTTAATAACTTTCCTGTTCGTGGAGTCCTCAGCATACTTGGTCGTCGTTCTCGCGTCAATTTCAAATATCTTAGAGAACTTTCCATCACTATCCGATCGTCACGGAGTCAGAATCTATTCTACCCGTCATTTATAACACGCGCTATTCTTCTGTATCACGCGGTGCGCAGTACAGTACCTAATTACGTTTCTCTTTAGTTCTTTTACGCAGGTTCGCCTCCTCCTCGCACGCATTCTTCTTTATAATTGGCTAATACCGTCCAAAAAACCATAAAAGTTTTCCTTCACTATCAATCCTTGGATTCTTTCCGTAAATTAAATAAATACCCATGGAAATTACTCACGTATCACTACTAATTGAACTATTTTTCCCTTATTTTTCACACGGCCTTTCTTGACATTTTCTTTATTTATCACTCGCCATATAATTATTTTGGGCTCCCTATTCTTGCTGTAGTTCATCCTTTTAGTTTACACGAAATTTATTTAGTTCGTGATAAATCATCACACATAAATAACTATTTTTGTACTCGTATAATTCTGTTTATCGTTTTACGCTTACCACATGTTTTGGAGGTATATTAAGTTGGTATTTTTGTGGTAAAAGTGTTTATTTGTGCGATGCAAGCTCCGAACAAAAAATAAACGTAAAACAGTTGCTTGGTGTTAGGGTCGTTATTCATCTCTCGTAGAAAGTTATGCAAAGTAGTGATGCTTCAACATCACTACTTTCTCACATTAATTCTTACTTTTGCAATCTTCAAAGATTCAGAATTCAACGAAAATGAAACCTGTGCCGTTTTTAAAGGTTATTTGATTTATCGGTGAAATAAATTGAAAGAAAACAAATTGGAAGAGGTTTAAAAAAAATGTATGGGTTCGTCTCCAAGTTCACAATGAAGAGATTGTGCGTAACTGATGATTCTGATGTAACCATTTAAATTCCGGTAAACGTATGATTAGTACTGTATTTCAATACACATGAAAAATAAATTAATTGAAATTAGTACTACACTTTGTACCACGATTTTCACTAACTTTCTTGTCCATGTACTATTTGATCTCTGAATTGTTGAAGATATTTTTACTTCAACAGCCCCATAAGAAAAGTCCAGAGTTTGCCTCGAGAGGGATTATTCGCTTTTTTACCATGATCTTCTATGTAATCCTTCGAAAGGAACAAAATGGTCGTAAATTTCTTGTAGTAAAATGGAACTTCATTTTCGCATCCAAATGGTTGTCACGAACACTATCTAAACGTCACATTTATCAGAACGACAGCTGCCATGTAACCCATTAGTTTTAGCCATTTAACCCATTAGTATTATGAATGGCTTCCATTAGTTTTTGCAAAAATGGAAACAATGAAATTCCTAAAATAATTAAATTTCGATCACAGTAGAGTAATTGAGAAATACATTAAAGGATGTGTTCCTCAATGGAATGATTGAAAAAGATTTCGGGTTCGTCAAATGCTAAGGTCGTCAAATGCTTTTTTATCGCGGGAGATGGCAATAATCTTCCCCCGCTGGATGACGAGATCCGGCGCCGATGACGATTTACGGGGAATTACCCCAACCGAGTACCTCCCCACCGATTGATTGATTGATTTTTTCGTGTTTCCGGGCGCGTCAACTACTTTGATCATTAGTCCCGTTAGTGTAGTGTATGATTTTTCTCGGGAGATGGCGGTGATCTTTCCCCGCTGGACCTACCGACCTACCGTCGGCTAGTGGGGCTTCCCCGTAACCAGGACTCTCCCACCAGCAGGGTACCGCCCCAGCCGGGACAAGCTCTAAGTTCCCGACCGGTCTCCCGGAATATGTGGTAGTGTAGAGCATGTTAGTGTAAGTGTGTGTGTGTGTGTGTGTGTGTGTGTGTGTGTGTGTGTGTAAGGGGAGAGGATAGGACTAGGTAGAGGAAGGACAGATCACGCGCAGTCCGTGGCCTGTTTGATAGGGTACTGTTCCGGCATTCGTCTGGTGGTGATCGGAGAAACCACGGAAAACTACCGATCAGAGCAGCCAGCTGCTAGAATTCTCCTCCAGACAGCGACTGAATTCGACCTAGCTGAAAAGCTAGTGTCGAAAATCCTGCCTCCGTCAGGACTCGAACCTACGACCTCCCGGTCAGTGGCCCTGCAGTGACATCAGTTGATGCACTGAGCTACCGCTACCGGTCTCCCCACCGACATGGCACCGCCCAGCCGGGACGAGCACTAAGATACCGACTGCTCCCGACTTAGATGGTAGTGTAGTGCATGTGAGTATAAGTGTGCGTAAGGGAATGAGGATAGGGCAAAGAAGGGGAAGGGAAAATCGCGCGCGGTCCATGGCCCGTTTCTTAGGGTACTGTTCCGGTTTTTGTTTCGTGTTGATCGGAGGAATCGCGGAAAACTACCGATCAGAGCAGCCGGTCGCTAGAATTCTCCTCCCCACAGCGGCTGAATTCAAGCTAGCTAGCGCCGAAAATCTTGCCGCTACCGTCGGGTCTCGAACCTACGACCTCCCGGTCAGAGGCACTGCAGTGTCATCAATTGATACTCTGAGCCACCTTTGCTTGTCCGGTTGCCTTAACTTCTCCTCTTTTCTTTTTCAGTTAGAAAGAATCCTAGTAGTTTTGAATAATGCTGGCGCCCTCAAGATTCATGCGTTGCATTCCCGTCTGTTGCTTCTAAGGAAACAAAACAAAGCCCCCAAATACAGGGAAACCTGCGCAGCGTGGGCACTCGAGGAATTTTTAATAAAAACGTCAGCTTCAATCCGAATTTCTGCCAAGAAACTCTTTCAAGAGTGTTATATGCGTTTCCACGTACACCGATGAAACGTGTTTAGGATTTCGCCAATAAGACAAATAGGCATTTTTGTGTACTAATGGTGAAATACACATTTTTAAACACTATACATATTGTTGATGTCCTAAAAATCTGACTTGGGTCTTTAATTAATTTCGAGAATCTAGTCGGAAAAGTGAAATACGCATTTTCCTACAAAATGTAGTGTACAGTTGCGGCAGCGTATAAGCGACTCTGATAGTTCAATGCGCTGTTGTCTCACATTACTACGCACATGGCCCCTACCTACATGACAGATAAATGAAATATCAAAACATTAACATTCACTGACAGGTTAAGAAACGTATTGTTATCATATTCATAACCTTAGACACAGCCGACCCTCACCTCTTCTGCAACTTCGTAGGAGTACGATGAGTGTCAACTCTGAACCTTAGCTATGAGAGAGTAAGATGTGTTAGTATGAGAGAGTAACTAACCTTAGCTATGAGAGAGTATGAGTAAGATGAGTGTCAACTCTGAACCTTAGCTATGAGAAAGTAAGATGTGTTAGTATGAGAGAGTAAGTAACCTTAGCTATGAGAGTGTATGAGTAAGATGAGTGTCAACTCTGAACCATAGCTATGAGAGAGTAAGATGTGTTAGTATGAGAGAGTAAGTAACCTTAGCTATGAGAGAGTATGAGTAAGATGAGTATCAACTCTGAACCTTAGCTATGAGAGAGTAAGATGTGTTAGTATGAGAGAGTAAGTAACCTTAGCTATGAGAGAGTATCAGTAAGATGAGTGTCAACTCTGAACCTTAGCTATGAGAGAGTAAGATGTGTTAGTATGAGAGAGTAAGTAACCTTAGCTATGAGAGAGTATGAGTAAGATGAGTGTCAACTCTGAACCTTAGCTATGAGAGAGTAAGATGAGTTAGTATGAGAGAGTAAGTAACCTTAGCTATGAGAGAGAATGAGTAAGATGAGTGTCAACTCTGAACCTTAGCTATGAGAGAGTAAGATGAGTTAGTATGAGAGAGTAAGTAACCTTAGCTATGAGAGAGTATGAGTAAGATGAGTGTCAACTCTGAACCTTAGCTATGAGAGAGTAAGATGAGTTAGTATGAGAGAGTAAGTAACCTTAGCTATGAGAGAGTATGAGTAAGATGAGTGTCAACTCTGAACCTTAGCTATGAGAGAGTAAGATGGTTAGTATGAGGAGAGTGAAAGTAACTATTAGCTATGAGAAAGTATGAGTAAGATGAGTGTCAACAGACCTTAGCTATGAGAGGAGAGTAAGATGGAGTTAGTATGAGAGGAGTAAGTAACTTACTTAGCTATGAAGTATGGGCAAGATGAGTGTCAACTCTGAACCTTAGCTATGAGAGAGTAAGATGTGTTAGTATGAGAGAGTAAGTAACCTTAGCTATGAGAGAGTATGAGTAAGATGAGTGTCAACTCTGAACCTTAGCTATGAGAGAGTAAGATGAGTTAGTATGAGAGAGTAAGTAACCTTAGCTATGAGAGAGAATGAGTAAGATGAGTGTCAACTCTGAACCTTAGCTATGAGAGAGTAAGATGAGTTAGTATGAGAGAGTAAGTAACCTTAGCTATGAGAGAGTATGAGTAAGATGAGTGTCAACTCTGAACCTTAGCTATGAGAGAGTAAGATGAGTTAGTATGAGAGAGTAAGTAACCTTAGCTATGAGAAAGTATGAGTAAGATGAGTGTCAACTCTGAACCTTAGCTATGAGAAAGTAAGCACATCCTCGCAAGCTGATAGCTTCAGACCAGGTCACGTGACATACTACAGCACATGGCGAGACAACTGTGAGAGTCGCTTACGGTACTGTTGTGGCTGCCTAAATTTCAAACGAATCTCTTGCCGCAAGCGATTGCGTAACATTCTGACCCACTTCAAGGCGAGCAACTACGTTGAAACTAATGATGAGACATCGAAAACAATACATCGATGTTAGTAATACATCGATCAAAATCTGTCGATGTTTTGCAACATCGATGTTTTAAAGGTGGTTTAGTAATCTATCACATTAAATGCTCACACAACAAAATTTAATTTTAGAATAACCGTTTTTATTAATTTATAATAATTTAACTTAAGAGAGTTTAAAAATATAATAACAATGGACAACATTAAGCCCAAACGTCCAAGGTCAACTCACAGTCAGGCCTCATTTCACAGAACAACAGTAGTGGAGGCCGCACTATACTTAGGTATATTTTACATGACAGTTGACGTAAATCAGCTGTCGATGATTTCGTCTAATTGGGAGCTGAAATGTCGTTACAGCGACGTCACCGTGAAGACGTTTTAGTTCTCTATTGGATGACACCGTAACAGCTGATTTACGCCAACTGCCATGTAAATAAAAAAACAAACAAGTATACTACTATACTACGTTGACCGCTTCCCGATGAGTGAACGCCCATACGGAGAAGGCGTAGGAAATGCCAGGACATCGGGATCATCCCGGGCGAGAAACAGTGTGCTCAGTTGTAAAAACAACTTGCGTTTGGTTTGAACACAAAAACTGCCAGTGGTACCAACAGTTATTTTCTCATATTTTAAGTTTTGGAAAATTGTGATAACGGATTTTTTTCTTTTACAAACAAAACTTCGAAAATGTGAAAACATCGAGCACAAAACATCGATGTTCAAAAAACATTGTTTTCATTATATCGATGTTTGTACAAAACATGGATGTTTTGAGAACGACGACATTGATTTCTCGTCCCTAGTTCAAGCTTGGAAGCATAGATCACTCCAATTCCTAATCAGAGAACACAGCGGCATATTTGTTATAGTGAGACCTACCTTTTCTAAAAACTGCAAAAAATTTTAAATGATAATTCTCGCCTATTTAAAGAAATTTGTCCGTAAACAAGGAGAAAATATCATATTAAAAATGTTTTTTTTGTAAATGGGTTGTTTTTCGACATTATTCTAAACCATAAAACCAATATTGGCCATTTATTATTTTATGAAGGAAATAATGGCTTCCATGATATACATTGAGGAAATTTTGTTATACTCCTTTTTCACCCTTTTGAAAAACTGTAAAATTTTTTCCCACGTGCATGTTTCATACTACAGTACCAAATCACAAGCTTATTATAAACGAATTACTGATCATACACATTTCATCCCTGATATTATCCTGAAATTACTTTGCAAAATTTTGTGATTTTTTTTAAAGTTGGGCAGAGAACTTGTAGCTGGCGGCGGCGCCCCGACCGATAATGCAGCCGAATGCGTTCTCTCCCATATCGCCGGGTAACAAAAACAAAACAAAACAGAACAAAAAACAGTCTACACCCACACGCGGGAGTCACATTATGGAGCAGAGTTTCCTCCCCTCTCCCATCTCCCCCACCCCTTCGCCCCGCCTGTTTCATTCTTTATTCCCCGTCTTCTCTTTTCCACCCTACTCTCTCCCTTCGATTCTATTCCAGTTTCTTTCTTTACTACTCTTCCATCATTCTCACCCCTTCTATTTTCCATCCTTTCCTTTCCCGAACACCCTACATGTACGTACCGGGAGCGGTAGCTCAGTGCATCAACTGATGTCACTGCAGCGCCTCTGACCGGAAGGTCCTGGGTTCGTGGCCTGACGGCGGCAGGATTTTCGACACTAGATTTTCAGCTAGGTCGAATTCAGTCGGCTGGAGGAGAATATATGCTTTGATCGGTAGTTTTCCGTGGTTTCTCCGATCAATACCAGGCGAATGCCGGAACAGTACCCTACCAAATGGGCCACGGACCGCGCGCGATCTGTCCTTCCTCTTCCTTGTCCTATACTCTACCCTTACACACACATTTACACTAACATGCACTACACTACCACGTATTCCGGGAGACCGGTCGGGAGCTTAGAGCTTGTCCCGACTGGGGCGGTGCTCCGCTGGTGGGAGAGTCCTGGTTAAGGGGAAACCCCACTAGCCTATGGTAGGTCGGCGCGGGATCTGGCCATCCAGCGGGAGTAGATCACCACCATCTCCCGAGAAAAAACATGCGCTACACTAACGGGACTAATGACCAAATCAGTTGACGCGCCCGGAAACACGAAAACATCAATCAATCAACCTCAGTGTATGTCATTGGATGTGACACGCCAGAAGCTGGGCGTGTCTGTCGCTTCGCATTCACAAACGCACAAAGATATGCCCCTTTTCACTGTTTCACCAAGTGGTGTACATTGCTGTATTCGTCAAGATCTTCATCACATTTCTAATTCATTTAAATGGAAAAAATTCACTAAGTTTATTTATTTAAATGGAAATAATAGCATTTATTATTGAAAATGGTATCGAGCCTACAAACTATATTGTAACAAATTTCAAATTTTACAACCTATTTTGTCTTTCGAACCTAAAACGTCTTTCTAAACTCCCACACACACACACACATACACAATCAGCGGGAACACGCGATCACATGATTGTGGTTGTTCCAACTACCGATTCTGTTTGTCCATGGAAAGAGAAATTATTTATTTGAATATAAACAACATTATTGCGCATATATGCGTAATTGAACAGGCCGTAATGGAATTATTGAATTGAGCAGTCTCAAGGCCGATAAATGCTTCGAGCGAGGTTGATAATATTCTGAATTGAGAAAAGTCATTTCGTGGTCGATGTGTGCTCAATACTTTTTTCTACACTCACCTATCACTTACATTTTATTATTTTGCGAAATGAAGCAAACTTCTTATCATGAACAAAAATATCGCAATCTGAAACACAAGACGGGATTGAAGTTGCCCATGCACCCATTGGAAGTGCATTTGCAGAAGGTTGAACAGATGTTTTTTTAGTTTACTGCCTTACGATTACTTGAGATCATTTATTATCAGCCATTGTGTTGGTACAGCATCCTTGTCTTCATGGTGTAGGAGGAGGAATTTCTCGAATGAGGCAGTAAATGTGCAGTTGTCATACCTTAATGCTTAGTGAAACCCAACTTCAGAAAAGAGTGAACAGAAGAATTTGTAACGAAAAAATATACTAAAGATTTAAAAGGGAGTTTCAAATCTAAAACGCGGTGTTAATTTAAGTGCAACCTCAAGGGAAAGTGCACATGAAATACAGTAATGAAAAAGAATGAAGTCAATATTGACTTAAAATAGAGTTTGAAATCTGAAAATGAAAACGCTTGTATGGCCTTTACTACAAACCAAACGTCGGACAGACCATAGACCTCCTGCCCCCCACTCGTCTCGTTTGTGTCCCTCCCCTCATCATTCCTTTCCGCTCCGCCCTGTCCCGCCACTTCCCACTCCTCCCTGCCCGTCCCTGCCCGTCCCTGCCCGTCCCCGCCCGTCCCCGCCCGTCCCCGCCCGTCCCCGCCCGTCCCCGCCCGTCCCCGCCCGTCCCCGCCCGTCCCCGCCCGTCCCCGCCCGTCCCCGCCCGTCCCCGCCCGTCCCCGCCCGTCCCCGCCCGTCCCCGCCCGTCCCCGCCCGTCCCCG
>BLKR01013023.1:0-14215 GCA_011170035.1 Teleogryllus occipitalis | reverse complement strand
AATGTTTTCTAAATGTCGTTATATGACATTTCGTTTATCGAAGATGTCGTGGAATGTCGTGGAATGTTGTGACCTGTTTTATGCAATATTATTAAAATATTTTAGTAAAAATGTAGGTATTATAAATATCATGAGAAGACACTTATAGGCTTCTACGCAGATGACGCAACGCAGTAGCAGACTCTGAAGATAATCTACAAAGACAATTGTATAAGTTCATAACGACAGGGAAATTATTTAATATGATAATTTCAAAAGAAAAAAACAAATCGATGGTAATATTCAAGGAGTCTGTACGATGTAGGTTGGAAATAGGAGGCAAAATAATCGAGCAAGTGATGAAGTTCCAATACCTGGGAGTGGACATCTCCAGTGATCGTTATAAAAGCAAAGAAGCGAAGGAGCAGGCCATGAAAAGTGCTCGCATATAACGATACTTAAGAGATGAGACTTGGAAAAATAAATACCTTAGCATAGAAGGTAAATTTAAAATCTATAAGACAATGGTAAGACCAGTTTTGACATATGGAGCTGAAACCCGAGCTGATACGAAGAATACAAAACAACTATATCAGTAGAAACGAACACACAACGATTAATAGTAGGAAAGATCAGGAGTAACAGGGTAAGAAATCAGGATGTAAGAAAACAATGTAATATAATTGATATAACTGAATTTGTGAAAAGAAGGAAAAAAGAATGGAATAACCATATCACACGAACGAGCGATAACAGACTGGTGAAGATAGCCAGGGATATGATACCATTAAGAAGGAGAAACCCTGGAAGGCCGCAGAAAAGATGGAGAGATCTGCAGTGAACTTCTACTGAATCCCCGGGATGAAGCGTGAAGAAAAACAGGAGTACAACCCACACAAAAAAAGAAGAGAAGACACTTCACATTTTAGAGATAAACAACTTAATACTGGGTAGAGACTTCAATTGTTCAAAACAAACATAGGAATTAAAATAGCATATCACTACACGAAACATAAATAACATAGAAAATGGACTCACTATTTGTCAAAATATATATTTTGTTACTAAAGGATTAATTTCAAAACTATTGCTAATTTTAGAGAATGAATAACATCGAAATAAACAGGAATGCAATGATGTTAAGTATAGGCACTTTAAACCATCGTATTAGAAAATGTTACTGAAACTATTATGGAATGATATATTACTGTGAGAGTTATTAGATAGTTTTTGAAATAATGTTTTACTGACGCAGAGTTATCAACCTATAAATGTCTGGATAACCTATGCGAGAAAGTATCTGTTCACATTCATCTTCTTTCGATGGTCGTGAATGTTAGATTGACGTGGCACATTGCTGAGGGGGTTAGGTTTAAATTCGTATTTCTTAAGATTTTGGTACAATTTATTATAATATTGTATACGTACATTGTAAAAATTGCCAATTTATAACACCTGTAGTGTATTTACTATCGAACACATTGTTTATTCAATCGTTCATAATAATGCTCAATGGAATACAGGTATTATAACCTAAAAGCTTTACTTCGCAAAAAGCTTTATTTCGTGGATCCAAGTAGCACACATTGTTTGCTTAGCAAAACATAATTTTCGAGCCCATGACTCCTTACTGCCTCTATATCACCGCGTATCTCCTAATGGCTTGCACATTAACTTTCCATCATAGGAAACGTATTAAACCCACGTCAGGGAGTAACGACCTGCCACCGGGCACTCGCCGCACCCTCGTGCACCCTGGGGCGGGAGTGGCGATTCGCCGTGGCGGCGTCGGGCAGCGGAGGGCAGCAGAGGGCGGCCGCCGTGTCCAACGCGATTTGCACGCGCGTGCGTGCGTAGGGGCCTGGCAAAGGGCTGGAGAGGGTGCGGACGGGCGTCGGGTGGTCGGCGACGCATGCAGCGCCGAGGAGCGAATTTCTCTTTCGCGCCGCATTAGCGCCGTCGCGAGACCATTGACACAGCGCGAGCGCGGCTGCTGACGTGTGCAGGATCAAACACGGCGTTGTACACGCCCGGCCGTACAAAAGCGACAACATCGTAGTTAGAACCGCACAGAAGGTGAAGAGATGCGCGAAATGGAGCTTTCTGTGCCTTTTACATCTGCACACGGGCTCATGAAAGACCTTTTTCGTCACCCCACACACCTGTTATGAATTTGGAGTACGCAAAACAGAAAAATACACAGATAAAAATCCCAAGGTAGCAACATACATGCTAGCCGTGTTCGTCAAATAAAAACACAAACTGAAAATGCGTTTTCAACGAAATGCACACGCGGTCGACGGGATTTGCCAGAAATGTTGCAAAAAATGAATGGTGGATTGCCGAGGATGGTATTGTTACAGTAAAGCACAAATAAGAATAATTTTCAGTCGAAGTATTTCAGTGTTTATATTTCTAATACAATTTGTGAATTTTAAAACGAGTTATTTCCGGTGTACTTTTACACAGTACTCTCTTTCAATCGAGAATCGTGATTAACATTAGGTTTATTATACAAATTTACCCGATAAACTCTCGACATAAATATTAGACAATTTGGAATGCAATGACTGTAAGCGAATTCTTATTTGCAGAACTGATTCTGGTAGTGTTGCTGATGAATTATTCAATAATTTCTGAATTACAAAAAGTAAGATTCATGACGTGAAAATTTGAAATATTTCCATCAAATAAAACTAAAATATATAACTTTCTGGGTTTCTTTGAAGATATTACTGATTATACGCCTCATATTTACGTTTAACTAAGACGATAATATACGTAATTTGAAATTTGATGGTACAAGAATATTTGTAGTTCAGTATCCAAGTAAAATAGAAATCCAATAAAAAAACTGCAATCTTCCCATTCCCGAAATATTTCAAAACAGCATCAAGAATCTGGAATGTCCTCAGTGATTGTTACTGAGCATCAATAATTCCATTGCACTCAACACGAGGAAAATTGATCCATGTCCATTGCGAAAGAAAATGACAAAATACAACCGACACTTCAACCTGGTCTAGTGCTTTTATCGTTCCCCAAGGCCGACCAATTCGCTGCCAGTAGACAGTGGAAACGGCAGGGGCGGCACTTTTAAGGGGCAACAAAATTTCACAGTTAATAATAATAATAATAATAATAATAATAATAATAATAATAATAATAGTAATAATAATAATAATTTCTAAAAATGTGAACCATTTCATTTCATATTTTGGTCGCACCTACGATTCGGACCGATTGAAATGAACACGGAGTCTTTTATTGTATATTCTGTGACTTCTTTAAATGAATGTGTAATAATGACACAGCGCATCTTGCTCATTGTAGTCATTAGCAGAACCACCTGCGCTGACTCGTAGGGATTGCCCGTATTTTATTTTGTGCTTGGATTGTTTATGACTAATATTTAACAAGAATGACATCTAACATATAAAGAATAGTGACTTTTAGCGACACATTTTTGATGGCGAAACCAGAGATGACAAATTGACTTGTGAAAATGAGTTGAGACGGAAGCTGTTTTCTTCGTTAGATAGAATACTTGTAGAAATTCGTGAACACTTACCGAGAGCGGTAGCTCAGTGCATCAACTCTGACCGGGAGGTCCTAGGCTCGAGTCCTGACGGCGCCAAGATTTTCGACACTAGTTTTTCAGCTAGGTCGAATTCAGTCGCTGTCTGGAGGAGAATTCTAGCGGCCGGCTGCTCTGATCGGTAGTTTTGCGTGGTTTCTCCGATCAACACCAGGCGAATGCCGGAGCAGTACCCTTCCAAACGGGCCACGGACCGCGCGCGATCTTTCCTTCCTCTTCCTTGTCCTATCCTCTCCCCTTACACACACACACTTACACTAACATACACTACACTATCACATATTCCGGGAGACCGGTCGGGACCGGAGCTTAGAGCTTGTCACGACTGGGGCGGTGCCCTGCTGGTGGGAGAGTCGTGGTTAGGGGGAAACCCCACTAGCCCACGGTAGGTCGGCGCCGGATCTCGCCATCCAGCGGGGTAAGATCACTGCCATTTCTCGCGAAAAAACATGCACTACACTAACAGGACTAATGACCAAAGCAGTTGACGCGCCTGGAAACACGAAAAAATCAATCAATGAATCAATCAATCGTGAGCGCTTACAGCAGCTACGGAATTTAGCGGATAAATTCGCTCATCTACACCTGTTATATTACAAGATTCGTGCGATACTAAATGTAATCTACACAATGAATCTCCAGAGATGGACGAGCAGAACTTCAAGCTGAAACGACTTGGACTGCGGAATTTTATTGCTATCATAGGAAACGAAACAAATTAATTAATGTGGACTCACTTGAATTATTAAAATTTATTGTAAAATCTAAGCTGGAAGATACTAATATTATAATAATGTTCGGAATGTCCCTCACAATTGTCGCAAGCAATGTCAGCTGTGAGAGGAGTTTTCAAAATTTTAAAAATTGAAATTGATCATAATTATTTAAGATCAACAAAGAGGACTTTGACGCTAACCAGTCTGGTTTTCTTGACTATTAAACAAGAGGTATGTGATGCTATAGAGATTGAAAGCGCAATAAAAGACTTTGCTCTTAAAAAAGTAGACGGATAAAGTTTTAGTTTAAGCCAAATTTTGTTTTTAATTCTAACAATTATATTATTTTTCAATTAAAATATACATGGCCATTTTTAATTATAACCCGTACTACAATACACAATAATGATGATTGTTCTTGCCGAAAAGTTCTTTATAATTACTGTGTATCTTAGTCTTTTAAATTAAAATACCTACATAAGGGGGCGGCGAAATTTTCCTCCTCCCCGTGCGGCTGTCACCCACGCTACGCCATTGCCAATAATTACTACACACCGAGAGTAACATAACCTGAACGGCCTGTCATATCATCTCATTCTAAAGCCCGCCAGACAGCATTCAGAAGATACCAATAAATAAGAATTCCCTGTATTACAAAAACGTGAGAACATTAATATTGGTTTTGAGTCGATTCCTGGTTCCCAAAACACGCAGTTGGAACTCTCCTGATGATATAAATCGGCGGTGTAAAGGAATGCGGTACTCTCTGAATCTAGGGACTGTAGCCGCCAGGAAGAAGGCGCGGATTGCTTGCGACACGTCGCCGCGGCGCTCGCTGGGTTTCACCAGCGCGAAAGCGCGTCGTCGCGCCCCGCCGCGCCGCGCCGCCCCGCGCCGCGCCGCGTCGGTGTCACCGCGTCGCGCCGCATCCCCGCACCCCCGCCCCGCGCCCCGCGCCCCGCGCCCCGCGCCCCGCGCCCCGCGCCCCGCGCCCCGCGCCCCGCGCCCCGCGCCCCCCGCAACCCGCGTCCCCGGCGTCCGCGATCGCGCGTTTACGTAAGGCGCGTTAAGGCGCGAGTTGACGGAGCTCGTTCGCACCACCAGGTGTCGCAGGGCCCGCGTCGCACCGGTTCCCACTCCGCTCCGCTTCGCCCCGCTCTGCCCGCCCCGCCCCGCCCCCTCCCGCTCCGGCTCCGGCTCCGCCCCGCCGCGCCTCATCCCGCACTGCCCCGCATTGCGTTTCGGTCACTTTGGTCCCACGCTGTCCGACTGCGCCTTGCTCAGCCTCCGCTGTGGGAATTGGACGTCTAAATCTCGTGTGAAATTCTCGGAAATGATAGGAAAATGTTAATTTTGACTATTTAGCAACCGCTTAACCCAATCTTCGACTATTTAGCTACCGCTAAATAATCAGCGGAAATGTCTGTAATTTATACTAATGCACTAGTACCACTACCACCCGATCGAAAAGTCAGATTATTTCATTGTCCTCGGAATTCATTGACTTCACAAGATGGTCGCTTTTGAGCTGCGAAGCTATCATAACATCTCTACACTTCTTACTTGATACGTGATTGAATTTACTATATAATAGGTTCTGACTAGGATCTTCCCGATTTCTCTGGGTAAATTTCGATTTGTCCTCAAGTATTATTTTCCGTTTGCTATTTCCCATTTCTATTTCTATTTACCCACTACACACAATTGCAACTTCAGTACAACTGTTTCTTGTGATAGAGGAGACACCATCGCAATAATATTCTACTGCCTTCACATTAAATTTGCAACTAACGGTAACTATAATACAATTTTATTTGAAGTAAGCTATGTATTACTGCAAAAAAAATGATGTGGAGATTTTAACGGAAATATACGTTTTATGGGCCTGCTACCGAAAAACGTTTGTTTTTTTCAAAAGGTCTGTCTGTTCGTCCGGGAAACACTAGTGCCTAAACTGAAAACAATATTTTCATCAAAATTGATATTCACTGATCCACCTGACTAATAACGTAGCCCTTCGAATTTGAGTCCGACCTTTAATTTTAGGAGGCACTCTACATGAAGCCATCTTCAAAATATTCTCAAGTGTCTCAACATTTATTACTTAAATTGTTGCTTGAAAAGTTCGAAGTTTCCTTAATAGTACAGAATACACAGACCATCATTTAAACCTCTGGAATTTAAAAAAAATTCAATTTTTTTCAACATCCCCTTCAACTATATTATTAAAATGAGATTGTTTTTTCAATGCAAGTTATTCGTAAATATGATATATTTAAATCGTTTAAAGTAAACCGTTTTTCAAAATATATGTAGATTCCGAAAAGTTCCCACTAACACGTAAAAATAATCTCAAAAACTACTACAAATAATACGAAAATGAATATGTAGTGGCAATACTAGTTTTTTTCACTCGTAACTGTTTCAATAAGATAAATTACTTAATCGTGCATTCATTTTTCCCTTAGCGTATGCCCGAATTCTAGTTATCATAAATTGACATCTTACAATGAGGCTAGGCACGAAAATAGAGTCTTAGATATTGACAATACCCATTTAAATAACTTTTACCGAAGTTTGAGTACTTAAAAATATAAAGGGAGTAAATATAATACATAATAAAAAAATATAAAATATAAAGGACTGGGAGTTAGAGACATAGGTGTAAATTGAAAATTCTGCAAAAATAGTAAGTCACAATACTATTACAACTTGAATTTAAAAAAAATGGAAAATGGTCAAGAAACAAGGGGTTGTCTTTACAAAGGTGTTGGTTGATCCCCAGGCAAGAACAATGTGTTACATAAATGTCATACTGTAATTATATTATATCTGTATTTCCTGCGATGGCAACTAAGCGCATATTTCATGCTTGTACAACGAAGGCAGGAAGGTGGGTACGCAGCGTTGACCCGGCATGTGTGCAGCCCGCGCTCCCGATTCTAAGAATCGCCTGCTATTCTGTCCAGCGGTCGCGACGAGCTTTAGCCAATAAACCACCCAATGGTATCGTATATTCTACAACAGGGTTGTCCAACTGGCGGCCCGCGGTGCCATTTATTGTGGCCCGCGAAGGGTTATTAGTCAAAAGTGAAAGTCCCTTTCATCCACGTCGGGCGAGAACATTGTTCGCCTAGCTCACAGGCCCTGCCGGGGTCAACACCCCCTTTAATGTACAAATAGCTTAAGGTTAGATTTAAGGATTTTTTGTGGTAAATTCAGACATTCAAATCCTTCGTACGTGTTTCACTGCGTTATGTATGGTACGGCCTGATATCCGCACGGTTCCATTCTCTTCCCTCCCCCGTTTCAGATCAGCCAGGCAACGTGTCGAGATCGACGGTAAGGGGAAGTCAAGTGAGGATGGCCCAAGTAATGAAAATATAGTCCGCAACCATATTAAAGATTTTAATTGTGCCCCTTGAGGCCTTGCAAGTTGGACACCCCTGTTCTAGAAGGTTTCGCATCTGTTAATTTAATTAGTCACGGCACTCCCCTCTTTTTTATGCTCTAACACCTCTATACCGCAGCAATCAAATCAGAAAAATCATATTCAAGAAGATATACGTGGTAGGCAGACGTGCCTGTTTGCCAAGTTTTTTTTATGCCTTGCTGCAATTCAAAGTCCTATTCGTGGACAGTTCAACTTGACCACTAATGTGCATTTCATTTAAAATATATTTAATTGTGCGATAATCGCCAAACAGAAAATATTATTAATTTCATAACTTCTACAATAAGTTACAAAGAGTGCCCGTTCACCGAGGCATGGACTGGAAACTGTCGCACGCTAATCGCGGGTTTTGCGTCCAAAACTATCGTGCGAGTGGGCAGAATTCTCTAGCACGCGCTTAAGCGCGCGAGATGACGGCCTGTTACCAAAATTCCCCGCTCCTCGCGCGGGCTAAATCTTCTAGTCAGCTAGTCTACAGAGGTTCGACGTTTTAATTTATAATTTTATATAATGTGTATGTGTCTCTCCTCCACAGATGCTGGTGAATTTAAAGAGGATTAATGTTACTTGCTCTAGTTATATTCATGCGTGTGAATATTGTGCGAAGAATTCCGCGACCCATATCCCAATCAAAAAACCCTAGTGTGCCATCTTAAGTTTCTGCCAAAGTGTATTTAATCCCTCATTACAGAATCCACTTTCAATTCGTTCATATGCTAAACTAGACATATGTTATGTAAAAATGTAGATTATTTTATATATTTATGGAATAATACAATGGTATTACAGAGTATGTGAATAGTACCACAAAACGAGATAAATAATTTTCTTATAACAATCTGTATTCAAAAACTAAAGTATTGTGCCTCCTATGTGATAAATTGATTATTTTGTGCTGTTCATGTATGTTAAAGTATATGAGTGTAATGTGAGAGGAGGGGACAAGGATGAGGAAGGAAATATCTCTCTCGGTTCGTGGCACATTTGTTGAAGTACTGCTCCATCATTCTCCTAGTATATGATCGGAGCAACCACGGAAAACTACCGATAAAGGCTGCCGGCCGTTAATGTTCTCCAGAGAAAGGCTGAATTCGAGCTAGCTATCTAGCTATTGTCGCAAATCTGCCACCGCCGGGAATGGAACCTTAGGATCTGCCGATCAGAGACTAAAGAGCAGTTGTACTCTTGTCATCTCAGCCGGTGTCTCCTATGTGAATTATATCTTTAAAGAATATAAGAAAACAAGTTCCAATGCAATCCTCGGAACGTTTCTTCAGATAAATATTCTAACACTTTCATCACATATCTACAGTTTGCAATTTGCTTAAGATTTTTAATTGCTGAAATTATTTCGTCTCAATAAGTTCCATTTTTATCGAATAATTTACTTTAATAACTTTCTTCTACTGAAAGTGTCTTTTTTGTCGGCAAGTGAAGGTTTTTCCTGTTCCATGTTCTTATTCTGCAGTTTTCAACATCTTCCGCCCGTCCTATTCAATTCCAAGTTATCTTGCCTTTCTTTTCTTTAAAAAACTAAATATTCAAATAATTGTAACTATTCTGTATAATTGTGTATATATATATATATATATATATATATATATATATATATATATATATATATATATATATATATATAGAGAGAGAGAGAGAGAGAGAGAGAGAGAAATATGTGAACATGTGCTACAGAAACTTATTGGAGCAACTACTCGAGGGGGAAAAGTCACGTGCTTAACTCCTTTATTGAGAAAGACGTCTGACATAACACCGAAGCCATCTTTTTGCACGCTTAGCAACTACTACGCGAGGAATTACACGTTGCGCTTTTGTAAAGCGATGCATGGTGTCGTGTAGAATCAATGTATAAAAAAATGTCAATTTTGGAAAAATATAAAGCTTAAACCCTTCATATAGTAAGTTCTTCAATTATCAATTGCGTATTTCGCTTTATGCAAGCGAATGGTTTAGTGAGTGAGTAGAGTGAAAGTTAGAAAGGGTGTGAAGTACCACGAAAGAAACCTTGCGTTAGTTAAATAAGTAATGTGTCCAGATACTAAAAATAGTTAATAACAGGAACCTGTTTATAACAGAAACGAGAAAAAAGAATTGAAATGGAAGGACGAATTAGCAACAGATGAAGAGAGAGTAGAGTATAGGCAATAAGTCCTAGGTGAAAAATCGTGGAGGAGAATGATGAAAACTGCAAACATTACAACGGGAGTGTCGAAAGAATATTTTCGTTCGCGTAACTACTGATCTTCGCTGTTCAATTTGATGCAATTCACTTCCGTCTCTCATATGATACAATTTGATCCGTCTCTTTCCGTCACCCAAACGTTTTCTTTCACACTGTCTCTCTGAATCTTCTCATCTGTTGGAGTATCCTTCCTTTCATTGCTCATTAAAGAAGACATCGTCTGGACTACTCTACTATTACCCATTGTCTTTACATCGCAATTTCCCCATTAGAATGTAACATTGTTTCACATTCCATCAGACTCGAATATATCTGTCACTTTACATGACGTGATCTTTCATAACCGTCATTTACCAACCAGCGTCGTTTAGAAACTTTATCATATACAAAATTGTCTAAACAAATGGAGGGAGAGAGCGAGAGAGAGAGAGAGAGGGAGAGAGAGTAAAAGGGAAAGAGCGTTAGGACAGAGTAAGCGAGAAAAAGAGAGGGCGAGGGATGGAGGGAACGAGCGTGAGAGAGCACGAGGGAGAGAGAAAGCGAGGGGAGAGAGAGAGTGAGAGTGAGAGAAAGCGAGAGAGGGGGGGAAGGGAGTCATGCATAGCTGGGAAAGAGTCAAGAAAGCATATCTATGCATTTGCATTGTTTCATTCTGTGTTTATGACCATCACATATCTGTTCCTCTACACGCACAGTCGCACGCGGACACCCACACCACCACCCCCATCTCCGCCGTGCGCCTCGCTCCTTGTTGACGCGCTCCCCCTCTCACCCCGACCTTCTGACGTCAAGTCGTGTTTGCAGCGTGACGAACCCGGGCCCGCGCGGTCGGGGCCGGCCCCGCCTCCTGGGAAACGCGGTGTCGTAGCCCGCTCCAACCGGCGCGACTGCACGGCGTGGCGCGGCGGGGCGCGGCGGGGCGTGGAGGGAGGACTGTCGTGACAGAGGCAACGGACGCCACGGCAGAAAGGGCTGCTTTCCGATGGAGCGACAGCGGCTGCTGGGCCGGCGACGGCGAGACCGCCGCCTCCGACAGCTGTTCCTTCGTTAATTAGGGACATGAAAGGAGATGATCCTTTGCTGGGCGCAGTAAATACTGCTAACTGCGAGACTTAATTAAATCTTTCGCTATTGAGAGGCGGGCGCCAAGAGGGGGAGCGACGGCAGTGGGCGGCGGTGTTGGCAGTGGCGACGGTGATTCTGGCAATGGGTACGGCGACGTCAGCCCCTAAACCGGTTTGTGGGCTGGGAGTAGGGATGGTGACAAGGGTAAAGGGTGCAGGGAGAGCACTGTGATGACAGCTGTGATCGTGGGGGCGATGTTTGAGACTGGGTGGGAGGTTGTAATGATTTGTGCGGAGGTCATGGCAATTGCGATAGCGGAAGTCCTGTGATACATGGTAGTGTGGGGGAGTGGAAACTGATAAATTGAGGGGTTGTTCGTGAATTACGGTATATGGTAAGACAACTGCAGGGTACTAATGCCCGGGTAGCGGGAACTTGAGATAATAGGGTTATGTTATGGAAGCAGTGATGGGTTCTGAGCAAGATACGATATTCGTAGCTAGCTGACTGATGGGATATTCGTAGTGGGGTGTGTTAGAGACTTAGGTCGAGGCTTTAAAACTCAGAATCGTTGATAGAAAAGTTGGACAGCGGGAGGAAAGGTGTGGTTGGCTGTGAAGAGAGTGGCTGGTACAGTTATTCAGTAGTAAGGTAATTGGTAGAGGGCTGGTTGTAGAAAATGAGTTGGTATTGATATTGTCGATACTGAATCGGATAGAGATGGTTTGTGCAGAATTGGCTCCTTGGATGGTGATTGGGTAGATGTTGTTAGTGATTGGTAGTAGGATGGTTGACCCGTGGGGTGGTTTGTGGTGGAATGGTAGGATAGTTAGCATTAGAGATTGGGTGGCTAGCTGTTAATGTGACTGTGGCAGGAGTTGCTGGTAGTGGATTGATAGGTTGTGGCATTGTTGTGAAGTAGAGTGACTAGTGGTGGGGTAGTTGTTAGTGGTCAGATAGATAGGGGGGTCATGAAGTTTGGTAACCGAGAAAATAATAATGTATAGCGGGCCGGTAGTGTGGGAATAGGTAGTGGACTAAAAGGTAGGTAGACTGATAGGTAGTGGAGTGGTTGTGAAGTGGAGTGACTGGTAGTAGAATAGCTGGCAGTGGATTGATTGATTTTTTCGTGTTTCCGGGCGCGTCAACTGCTTTGGTCATTAGTCCCGTTAGTGTAGTGCATGTTTTTCTCGGGAGATGGCGGTGATCTTCCCCCGCCGGATGGGGAGATCCGGCGCCGACCTACCGTCGGCTAGTGGGGTTTCCCCCTAACCAGGACTCTCCCACCAGCGGGGCACCGCTCCAGCCGGGACAAGCTCTAAGTTCCCGACCGATCTCCCGGAATATGTGGTAGTGTAGTGGATGTTAGTGTAAGTGTGTGTGTAAGGGCAGAGGATAGGACAAGGAAGAGGAAGGACAGATCGCGCGCGGTCCGTGACCCGTTTGTTAGAGTACTGCTCCGGCATTCGCCTGGTGTTGATCGGAGAAACCACGGAAAACTATCGATCAGAGCAGCCAGCCACTAGCCTCTCCTCTAGGCAGCAAGTGAAGTGACTGGTAGTGAGGTAGACGGTAGTGGAATGTCTAATAGAAGGGTAGTTGGTAGTGGAGTGAATATCGTAGGATAGTAGGTAGTGGAGTGTCTGATAGTAGGGTAGTTGGTGGTGGAGCGACTGGTAGTAGGGTAGTTGGTGGTGGAGCGACTGGTAGTAGGGTGATAGGTAGTGAAGGGTCTAGTACCACGGTAGTCGGTAGTGGAGCGACTGGTACCGAGGCAGAGCGAGCGGGAGGGGTGGCAGCGGGTGGCCTGGCGTGGCACGCGCAGGGCGGCGAGCGGCGCGGCTCAGTGCAGCGGGGCACGCTCCCGGCTCGGCAGATTACAAGCTCTTTTATTGCGGCGCGCGGCCGGCGGCGCGGGGGGCGGGGGCGGGGCAGGGGAGGGCAGGGGAGGGGCGGCGCGCGCCGTGGGGTGCGAGCAGCTACGAGGGCCAGAGGCGTGGGTGGGCGCGCAAAGAAGGGATTGAGGGGATGAATGACGAGAGCGACAGGAACAGTTGGTAGGGGCGGGACACGCTCTTCATATGGAAATACAGCGTTGAGAAGCGTGGGCGCTTAGTATTGCGAAAGCAAAAGAAGGAGAATTCAGAATTGGAAGGCGGAGATGAAGAAAGAGAATAAGAACGAACACACCATGCTAAATATCTTCTGGTTTTACATGTAATATAATGAAGAAGTTCAAGATGAAAGCATGTCTACCACAATTAATTGAAAGCAAAATTAATTTATGTTACGCATTCTATTTTTTTAATTCAGTCAACATCCACATAGCTCGTTGGGCAAATTTTACAAATGTACATGTTCAATAATACCAATGGCTTTATCGTTGATTGGCGAATCAACGGGTTTGTCAAAACTGACATAATTGAGGATGCACAGGAACTACATTCAAATGCCAATATAAATAACTCTCTCTAGAATTCCTCATATAACACAATCCCTGATGAAATTAAACTACTAAAATCAATACACAAGTTCAAATACCCAGTGAAATATTTTCTTCAGCCTATTTTTGCACAATTACAAATTATAAGTATGAAATTGCAAAATTAAATTTATTTAAACTTCTCTGCAAAAACAGTAAGTATATTCCAGCCCATATTTTAACGGAAAATTATGTGAAAAATATCCAAATTTTCGAAAAATTGTATACGACCTTATTTCAAAATCTATCTTTAAGGAATAGATTTCATTAAGGGAAAAATCTCTACCTTTAATATTTTAGTTGAAGGAAGACTAAAAAATTTGAACATTTGCAATTTTCAATAAATCAGTGTTTTCAACGAACATGCGTCCTACACCATTCCCTTAAACGTCCTTCATACCATACAACAAAAACATTTAATCAAAAACGATCGAGCCTTTTTTTGAAAATGTCCCAGGGACTTGAAGTAAAGTACCCGCAAAATTCAAATATCGGTTTCAAATTGAGCAATGTCAATTTGGGAGAAAATCACTGAACGGTTTAGCAGCTAGCGTGTTCACATACGGACGGACAGACGTTCTGCTGTCATTCGAGTTTTCGTATCAAGGATCCACAAAACATGGATTCTGGCTACAACATGTGTTAGAGTTTTTTTCTAAATATAGAAACTACCTAAAATGAAACTTTAGACGTACATAAAAAAATGAAACTTTAGACGATTTAT